>ML786979.1:75689-101522 GCA_009831015.1 Picea engelmannii
ATAAAATTTTGGCAATTTTTAAGGTAAAATAATTTTATCCTATAGAATTTGGGCGAATCATTTTTAAAATAGCGAATCTCGTTTTTGGAAAAACCATGGAAAATTAGCCCATGAGCGAAATTTAGCCCCTAAAATCATCCATGGTTCAAACACCCGACTTGGTTGATAATATTCATGAAAAAAAAACAAACATAAACCATTCCCCAAAGTGAAATCAATTTAGATAGTAATTAAAACAAGTGGTACCCAAAATGTGATAAAATTTCATAAGGCTTTTAGGGTGTGTTGAGCGCTCAATAAATGATGATTTACTGGGTGAAAGCAGAATCTCTGTCCCTTCCCTGCGGTTAGCTGATGCATAATCTGGTTAAGAACCTAATTGGTTTTGTTTTTATCAGAGTCACTTCTATCCTTGTGTTTAAAACTCCCTCGGTTCATGAATCTGGGCCCGCCTATGGTGTTTAAACCTTTATTCCACCTTCATTCCTTTTGACCATGACCCACACCCACTTTTGAAAAGATCCGAGTAAAGCATTCAGTGGCCCTAGGCCCTTTAGTTATCATCATTTACTTGTTGCAGTGTTGCTCCGCTGTTAGCGAGCGTCCATAGCCCCGACGGAGTCACCCCGACGTCATAGACCTTGATCTGGTGCTAGCGAGCGTCTATAGCCCCAGTGGAGTTATCTGAATACCCTCTCCTAATTCATTCTCATTTGATACAATTGATTTATTTTTTGGCAAAGATGCCCTGAGTGAGTGGGAGAGGAGGACATATGTTATCTGGAAGACAAGATGGTTAAGGTGAAATTTTTCCTAGCTTTGTCTTGAGGTACATGTGGTCATTTACAACTTACCATATTTCCTTTTAGGTTTTACCAGACCACCAAGTAGACACTTCATCATTTTCCAAGGTTGTTTATTTGAAATATTAGATACAAAACTCTTTTAAGAAAAGCGTAGTTTGCCCAACGTTCCTTGTGTTGCATGTAAGCATGAGTCAGGAACAAAGTTTTCTACACCTTATTGATTAAGGTCAACCAATGCCTTGTAGAACACAACTTTATTGCACAAAAATACAACACACAAAAGAAAAAATAGAAATAAAGGACTCTGGAATAAGCCTATCTAACACCTACAAAATAAAATAACGCGAAAACACACACATTTATATTTTATTTTTATTTTTAAACATAAATATTCTTTTAGGGCATGGCCATTCACTGAGAGGGAATCGAGTTCCCCCCTCATATTTTTCAATTGATGCATTCCTTCCCCAAGTTTCTCGGCTACCTGGAAAGGTCCAAGCCATAGATTCTGAAACTTCGAATGTTTTCCCTTCAGTTCATTCTCTCTATCCCATTTCTGGACTAAGTCTCGTACGTCAAAATTCTTCTCTTTGGCCTTATGCTTTTCAAACCATATTATAACTATATCTTGATGAGCGACGAACTTTGATTTTTTTTTCCCCCTTTCTTCTTCCAGCATGAGGATGGTATCAATTCTTTGTTGAATAACAGATGAGCGTTGTCCTCTAGATCCTTAAGCGAGATGAAGAGATGGAAGGTATACCCCATTTGGGAGAATGGATTCTTTTTTGTATACCAGAAAGTATGGGGAGTTCCCTATATCTTCCTTGGGTGTTACTCTATCGTCCCATAAGGAGTTATGAAGTGAATTGTTCCAATTCCTCTGATTGTCTACAACTTTTTTCTTCAAGATCCTCACTAGGTTCTTATTGGTTGATTTTTCCACTTCATTCCCCTATGGATAGTAGTTTGTAGAGTATTTGATTATGATTCCTTTGTCTAGAGAAAAATCTATTAGTAGGGTGGAAGAAAATTAAGAGACATTATAAAAAACAAGAACAAAAGGCCTATCGAACCTTGTGATTAGTTGTTGTTCTATGAATTGGATTACCACCTTTTATTTTATGTGAGTCAAAGGGATGGCATCTACCCATTTCATGAAATAGTCTATAGAAGTCAGTATGTATCTATGTTGTTTTGAATAAATCGATGTAATTTCCCCTATGAAGTCTAACCCCCATTGCTTGAATGTCCTAGATATGGCCATCAGTTGGAGTGGGACAATTTCTCTCTTTTCCTTCCCCGTGATTATTTGACAAGTTTTACAGTTTCTAGCGTACATATGAGCATCCCTAAACAGAGTAGGCCATTAATATCCAGCCATCAATATCTTGTGAGTGTTGGTATTCCTTGCAAAGTGCCCACTTGTAGGACCATCATGGAGTTCCTTCAAAACCTTGTCTGTGTATTCACGTTCGATACATATCAAAAGTACCCCATCATAATTTACACGGAAGAGCACCGAATTTATGAGGCAATATTTTGTCAATTTTAGTCTGAGAGCTCTCCTTTCCTTAGGGTTTAGGTTTTCTGGGCAAGTCTCGTGATGTATGAGATAAGTTAGTTTTCCATACCAAGACTCCTTCCCTAGGGGAACATATAAATCTTCACTACACCATAACGCCAATTCATTCTCCCACACAGAGTCTTCATTTACTTGATCTTAGGATTCAACGACTAGTTTACACAATCCCTGTCCCTTAACCAATTTGGCAGGTTTTATATCTAGATCAAATTCTTAGAAAACTTCCATCCAATTTCCTCTTCTTTCCCCCATCTCCTGTTGAGTGAATAGGGATCGGACTGCATGATGAGGCACAATGACTTTGGTGTGATTTTTTAGGATGTAAGATCTAAAATGTTTTACTACTTTGTACACTACATAAGCTTGTTTATCTATAGCAGGGTAATCTAGTTATACCCTTTGGATATTAGTGCTCAAAAATGAGACCGATGCCTCATTGTTGTCATCATCCTTCTAAGTCAATATTGTAGCTAAAGATTGGCTGGAGGAAAAAGTATAGAGGAAAAAATATTTTCTAAAATCAAGACTTCACAGCACCAAAGCTTGAGATATTGCAGTCTTGATATTGTTGAAAGCATCCTTTCGCTCGTCATCCCACTTAAAGTTATCATCCTTGTGAATAATGTTTTGTAAGGGTTTGATGGTTTCAGTGAAATTGGGGGTAAACTTCCTCACAAAATTGATTTTCCCAAAGAAGGATTGCATAGTATTTTTGTTGTGGGGTAAGGGAAGCTGAGCTATTGCCTTAATTCGTTCTGGGTCTATGAAAATTCATGCTTGAGATATAATATGACCTAGTAATTTCCCTTCCTCAACACCAAATATAGTTTTCTTAGGGTTTAAAGATATATTGTATTTTATACACCTTTCAAAAATTTGGGTTAGATGTTGGATGTGATCTTCTTTATTCTTTGAATACATAGTTATGTCTTCCAAATAAACTAATACACACTTGTTGATCAATCCCCAAAAATCTACATTCATAGCCCTCTGGAAGGTTTCTCCCGCCTTAATCAGCCCAAAGGGCATGCGCTTGTAAGAAAAATTTCCCCACTTGGTTTGGAACGTAGTTTTCAATCGGTCCTCTTCTAAGACTAGAACCTGATTGTAACTTGAAAATCCATCTAGCAGGGAGAAAATATTAGAAACAAACATGGTCTAAAAGAGTTGTTCCTTTGTTGGGATTGGGTAGTTATCCTTTTCCAATGCTCTGTTGAGGTTTTTGAAGTCCACACAGACGGATTTCCACAGACTTTTTCCTGACATGAACCAAATTTTCTACCCAGACAGAGTGTCTAACTTGAAAGATAATTTTATCATCTAGTAATTTCTTTAACTCTTGACACATGAGGGGTTCCAGAGATGAGTGGTACTTCTATAGCTTCTTTTGGAAGGGTTTTACTCCGGATTTTAATGGGATTATGTGTTGAATAATATGAGTGTCATAAGTTTTCAGATCTCGGTAGGACCATGTAAAAACATATTGATATTCTCTGAAAAGTTTGAGATAGGCTATCCTTTCTTATTTAGACACTTTCTTGCCTAGATTTATATTCTTAGGGTTTTCCGAAGTTCTTAGATTTATAGTCTCGTACATGGGACACGATCTCTCTGTCTTTGTGTTTGTTGACCCTTTAAATCTCTCCCTTAATTCAAAGAGGTTCTGCAAATTGGCTACCCCTTTTGGTATCGTGTGAAACCTTGGTTTGTTAGTTGAGTGATATGTTTCACCTCTTTGTTCATGGGGATCGGTTTCTACTAGTTTCTCTTGGAATACTTCATCGTCAATAGCTAGGTCTTTAAAATTTTCCTGATTGGTTAGGAAGTTTATAATCTGCTCATCTCCTTCAAAGACCTTCCAATTAGAAATATTGTTGGGAACTGATGGTTTATAGAGTAGTTCCACAGTAAACCTAGAGGCTTCATAGTCTTCTAAAGGGGATGGCCTCTAAGTAGCAGTGGCTAGAGAATCAACAAGAGTATTCTTTGTTCTGGGGATCATTGTAACATTGAAGGCTTCAAAATGTTCTATTAGCCTGTGCACTTCCTATTGATAATTCCTCAGGTGGGGAGAGTTGCAATGTATAGTATTCTTTACTTTCCTAACAATAATTTCAGAGTCCCCGAAAAAATTTAGTTCTTTAACATTTAAGTCTATGGATTTATTTAGTTCTTTCACTAAAGATTCATACTCAACAATATTATTAGTACATTCAAATTCTAGTCTGCAGGACATGAAATTTTGTTTCCCCTTTGGGTCAATGAGGATACATCATGGTCTCGAACCTTCTTGTGATTTAGACCCATCAAAGTACATGGTCCAGACTTGTGAGAGAAAATTATCAACTTCTCCATGCTTACTAACATCATCCTCTCCACCTATTTTGTTTGTGGTTTCCAACAGAGATTCTTGACAGAAGAGGGTTTATTCCACTTCTATCGGTGAATTTACTTGAAAATCCATTTCAAAGTTTTGAGTAAGAGGTACATCATATGAGAGAGGGGAGAAATTAACGAAATTGGAATCACATGAGTATTTTCCTAGCACAGGGAAATCTAGGGATGAGGGTTCATTGATGGATTCTAAATCGGTGACAATGTGTTTGAGATACCTTTCCCTATCGATCCTAATCATGTTTGTGTGTCCATTTAATGGAAACCATAGGTGAGCCCAGTTCGTGCTAAAATATCCATTCAACTTATTAGGCCAATCTCAACTAAGTATAATTCAATAATCTTATGGTATATCTACTACAATGATGTCAATTACTTGAACAAATTTCGAGTGTGTAGCCATTCTGATCATGACATCATTGATTTCTCCAATAAATTTCACCTAAGTTTTGTCTAGTTGTATAGCATGTTTATCACTTTTGAGAAGGACTGCGTTTAGTTTCTTCCAGATAGACAATGGCATAACATTAGAGGATGCCCCTGAGTCAACTAAACAATTATGAAGGTTTCTGTTAAAGACTTCAAACGCTAGAAGGAACAGTGGGACAAGAGGCTTTCCTTTTTTTATCTACAGAGAAAGCGTTCACATTTGGTTTATTTTTTAGATCTGTGGGAGCTAGGTTTTCCCCTTGGTCAATGCTTTTTATAGGGGTTTCTACAGAATTCAAGGCTTGTAACAAAAATTCCTTTTGTTGGGGAATTCTACACATGTCCATGACCGATACATTTTGCTTCAATCTTTTTAAATCTTCTACTATGTTGTAGTATAGCTTGGTTGATTCTCATGTATGGGTGTTTATAGGATTTATTTGGGAGACAAAAGGTGTTTTTAGGTGATTGACTATTTTTTTTCCTCTCGAAGTTTGGGAAATGGTAAGGTCATTTGAGACTGACTGACCCCTACTTCGCGTTTGCATAGCCAAAACCTTAGCGGGTGGTTCTTGAGCCTCAAAAATATCATCGGAAGGCATTGAAAAGTCAGGATCCCATAAAAACATGGTGGTTTCTTCTGGTAGGTCAACTTCTTCCTAATCGACAATATTCACTGCTGAGCCACTTGATTGTTTAGTAAGGGAAACTCCTTCTAGGAACCAATTGGCCATCAAATTCATGGCATGCACCCATTATGGACAATCTCTTTCAGAATGTTTCTCTTGATGATAGGTATAGAAAGAGTCGGATGCTACATTTCCCAGGTCGATTTTTAAGTTGTTTGGGGGAGGTTAAATTGCTTTGAATGGTGGGTTTCTTCTAAAAAAGGGTTTGTAAGGCCTTTGGCCTTGGTTTACTTCACATGCACTTCTTTTCATGTATATGATTTCATTTGAAAATTTATTTATCATATGTTGTAGGTATTCTATGTCTCCACTTCCCTTTTCAGGACCTTGTTTTGTTTGTTTCCCTGGGGGTTTAGTAAAAAAGAGTCCTCTCCTGGGTGGAGGTTGAGCTTCCTTCTTAACTAGTGTGACCTAGCCCTCTTTACATCCCTTCATTTGGAATTCAATTATTTTTTCTTCCTCGAAATTTTCAGCCAAGGTATGCTTGACAACCATTTTTACAAACATCGAGATAGAAGGAGGAAGAACATTAACATATACCTCAATTTGTAACTCCTGAGTTGGTTTAGCTTCGAGTTGAAATTTGTTCAGGATAGTGGTAAATCGTTGATTGAAGTATTTAACCTTTTCTTTTGAACTCATGGTGGCAGCGAATAGTTCATCCATTAAATCTCCTGTAGTAGTTTCTTCTACAAATTTGTCTAAAAAATCTTTTTGAAACTTCATCCAACTAGTTATGGACCCTATAGGAAAGTTAAAATACCATGTGGAGGCTAAATTCTCAAAGTCATAGGGAAAAATACTACATAATATGTCTTTTTGTTTGAAATTCATCAATCTAATAGCTAGTATGAACTTCTTAATATGGTCTTCAGGAAATCCTGAGGTTTCAGGGTCAAATTTGGGGAGTAACTTTTCTGGATTACGAGGGAGTTTATGTACCCATCCCTGGATTTTCATAACATCTATAGCCAACCAAGGTTGATTATTTTGAGGTGGGTTTCCCCTTCCTTCATTATTATCTTTTTTATCTTCCATGTCATCTGACTCTGAAGATGAGCGATCTGAGTTAAACCCTTCCTCGTCAAATTCAAAATCGTCGGGCTCAGATTAGTTACCAACTCGTCTTTCAGGGATCAGATTAAGGGGATGTTTGATCTCAGTGAGGGATAAATATATTAGGTATTATATCGTGTGAAAAAAACCCTGGTTGGGGGTGTTGGCCCTGGGATATGGAATCAAGCGAATATTAAGGAATAAAAGGAAAAACGTGAACTGCACGGAAGACACAATGATTGTTACTGGGTCGAAGTGAGAAAAAGAGCAGAAAAGATGGAGCGAAGTAAGAGAAAGCATGATGTTGGAAGAGGAGATCAAGGATGACAGATCAATAAGGAAGACGGATCATGGACAACTCAGTAAGAGGAAAAATCCATTGTTGGATGCTTTGGAGAACCGTGCGAGAAGGAGGGAAAGACATGCTAGCGAAGCCCTGAAAACATGGGTCAAGTTGACCTAGGGTTTTATACACCTAGGGTTTTGACACTTAGGTGTTAACCAAAGGGTGTCTGAGAGCTATTGTAATGTACAAATAGAGGTCTAAAGGACCTGGGATGGGTTGTTGGTATTGTTGTTTCTAGTTTTGTTATTGGCATGAGTGATTATTTTTGTGTGAGAGAGAAGTGCTAAGTCCAAGAGCCTTATGGTATTGTAAGATCTTTAGTTGGGTGTGAATATCAACCCTGCAGCTAGGTGCGCAGGGAGGGGAGAGATAGAGAGGAGAAGAGAGAATATCTTCTAGCTGAGAGTGCATACAAGAACTATATGCTTCATCTTAATATATTATAAAGAACAGTTCTATGGACGTAGCCCTAGAGAGAGAGTGAACCACATATATCTTGTGTTGTGTGTAGTTGTTGTTTTGTTCTTTGCCATTTGATATACTGTTATCACATTACTGTGTTAGATATGATAGATAGTTGTGCAGAGTAGATTTGAGTAGGTAAGTGATATATACATGTTGTATTGTTCTTGTATTGGATCTACTTGATATCCCCTTTGGTTTTAGACATCTCTATCCTGCAACCCCCTCATAGCTACTTTGAGTGAGACTGCATCTGCCTCATAGGTGTTGCCGAAAGGGCCAATAGTTAGGGCTTTTTGGTGCGCTCTTGGAGATGAACCCTCGGTCTACCCCTATGCCAACAAATGGTTTCGTTGTCGGGACAAGAATATTCTTGAGAGAATGTCAAGGTGGTTTCCATCGAAGATAGAGATTCAGAAGTGGATAGAAGATCAAGAAAAGGACTTCATTGAAGCCCAGAACAAGAACCCTAATCTTAGTACAGAGGATTGGCTACAAATATATATATTTACTGATAAACATGAGGTTTTCTTTGGAGAAATCCATAGGGAGTTATACGAGTGGCTAGCTAGGTTAGAAGATACCCAATTTGAGATTAGATCTAGGCCACCTGTGGTTTGGACGTCGACACTGATCAAGAAGGTCAAGAGAGTTGATAACGTTGTGTCAAGAGTTGTAGATCACTGGTTTGATAGTACCATTGGAGGGTATATCACTGAGTTTGTTGTTGATAGAGTAGAATCGTATAGCCAAGCAGAGAGATACTTCTTTAAGGGACCTAGAGGAAATTTTTTACATTTTATGAAGTTGAGGATCAAGATGCTATTGCATGAGAAAAACATCTTGGAGATACAGTATCTGGTCGGATTGGAAAAGGATAATGTTCAAGAATTAAGACAGCGACAACAACACCAAGGATGGACATACGCGCAGTGGGAGAGTGTTCAGAGAAGTTCCTCTTGTGAACCTGTTTAAGAAGAACTACGGGGATGAGGGTTTCTATAGTGGAGAAGAGGAATATTTGACAGATGAAGAGCATTCAAAATCTGCTAGGATAGAGGAACCTCTCCGAGAAGAGCCAGAATCTTCAGGAACTGCATCGACTATCGAAGTAAGTACTATTAATCCTATTGTTGTTTCAGTAACATTAAGTAATCAGAGTCACTAGAGTGATCAAAGCATTGTTACTAGTAGTCTTCCACATACTCAGTCAAAAAATCTAGGAGGATCTATGGCAGATGAGATGAGGCTACCCACCTTTAAAGTAGATGGATCTAAAGACCCTAAGAAACACTAGTTTCTCTACGAAGCCATGTGGCGTATTAAGAATATCACCAATGAAGCTGTCAAATGAGCTCAGTTCAGTACTACACTAAGAGATCATGCACTGAGCTGGTACATGAAATTTATCCAAGGAGCTACACCTAAACCACTGAATTCCATTAAGAATTCACTAATTGCTGAATTCAAGAAACCTAAGTCAAAATTGTAGTGTATTACAAAACTAAAATAAATCAAGCATAGAATAGATGAACCCATGTGGGAGTTTGATAAGAGATTTAAGACCTTGACGGGCCATCTAAGTTTTCAAATCCCAGATGAGCAGCACAAGGAATGTTTCATTGCTGCTCTCTTACCACACATCAGAGTTCCTCTGATGCAATAGAAGATTTCTTCGCAGGATGAGGCATTGGAGATCACCATGAAGCTAGAATCATCCCCTATGGGAGAATCCAGCTCAAGTATGAGTCAAATATTGAGTCAGCTAACTAGTCTATCACTGCAGGTCGAAGACATGAAGAAAGACAAGGGAAAAGATAAAAGAGAAGACATCTAGTGTCTCAGATGAAAATGAGAAGGCCATGACAAGGAGCATTGTCCCCCAGTTCATGAATACTTGGCCTTTGGAGCTCCGAGCCCCTTGAAGCCAGTTATCCTACCCTAGTGCGAGGTATGTAGAAATCGACATCGCCTAGCTGAATGCTACTATCTGCAAAAATATGTCCAGACACCCACAAATCTGTATTGCACGTTCTGTAAGTCGATAGGATATGATGATAGGGATTGTAGGGCTTATGACCACATGCACAAAAGGTCAAGGGATATATACAAAATTCAAGGTGAAGTACAACAAAAAGGAAGAATTGTGCAGTATAACTCCTCTAGGAGAGGAAATTTCAACCCTCGTGTTGGATTTCAAGGAAGAGGAAGAGGAGGAGGTATGGGTCGAGGTCGAGGACAGATAATCTGTTATAACTGTGCACAACCAGGACACTTGGCAAGGGACTGTGAGAACCCTTGTACCACTTGCAGCTATTGCAACTCCTTTGAGCATGTTATCGAGGAATGTCCAGCATTGCTAGCTAAGCTTCAGGAGAGACGAGGACCTCAACAGAAATCACAAATACAACTAATCAAAGTAGAACCTCACGAAGTAGATCCCAGAGTCACTGTTATCACTAGAGGATACGTTGTTACAGGAGAGGATAGAGTGATCCAATGAAAGACTAAAGAAGAATAAGGAGTCAAGAAATCTACAGATAAGACACAAAATTTTGATGCAAAGTGTTGAAAAGTCAACAAGAAACATGTGTCTAATTTACTTTTTCCCTTTAATAAATTGGACAATAAATATTAATCTATTATTTCATTCATAACTGAGTGCGTTGGAGTTGTGACAAAATTATAAGTGAGTTAAGATCAATTGTACTAGTTGTAACTAAACTTGCACTAGTGAGAGTTCAGTAAATCAGTGAACTCACATGCAACTGAAGATTCACCACAATTAACTACATGCATGTCAGATCCAGTGGAGACCCAGTTGAGATAATAGGTGAAAGGGACAGTTTGGCTATCAGTTGTGATTTGATCACACATGCAGTGGATATTCTCATGAGCATGTGCAAACTAGGCAATTTGAATCATTGTGAGAATTCTAATTACTGAGATTGCGTAGAGGAGGCAAGTTGTCTGGACACAGAGAATCGGCACATGTATTTGTTGATTTGTGTATGATAGTGTGAGACGAGTGTATTGTACTGAGAGATATTGGATTAGAGTTTTGTATGATATTGTTTCATGATTCATGATATACATAATATATGATAGTGGGGTTTTTAGCTTTACGCTTTCCCGGTAAAACTTTTGTGTTATGTGTTATTGACATTTCACTTTGTGATCATGGTTTAATTTTCTGCAAGAATAATAGTAGAAGCGATTATGTATTTAACAGTGGAATATAATTGTTAGATCAGGAGAATCATAGGAAATACTTAATTTGCATTGAAATTTCTACATGGTATCAGAGCAATGGAGGCCATGGAGCCACAGAAGTGAGGTGCGAACATAATAGTATTTTCACAGGTCCCGTCTCTAGTAGGGTGTGAACCTTAGTACTGGAAACTTGACACATTTCTAGGAGAATAAATTCTCGTACCCTACTCAAAGGAGAGGTGTGAACTTCATTGACATTATCACAGGCTTCTTAAGGGAGAAGTTCGAACTTCCCTCACCCCATAGTGAAGTACAGTGTGAACTTCCCCAGAGATTTCATAGGCTATACACAGGTAGGGTGCGAACTTCCCTCAAGATGCTCCCAAGTGGGGTACGAACCTCCTAGGGCAAGAGGAATTATAGCAGTTCAGTTTTGGTGGTTGGATAACATTCGAATTTGCAGGTTTTTCTTGGTGCGACCGTTGATTCAAGATCAAAATGTATTTCAATGGCTTGAGGTTGGAGTATGCACTCGAGGGCAGCTTGAACTACATCGCTTGGAAGGACAGGATGGAAGCAGTACTTGAAGACAATGGCTTGAAGGATTACATTGACAAATATGTTCCTAAGCTGCATGCAACAGACACTGCAAATCTTGATGCATGGAAAAAGAAAGTGGCAAAGGCGAGGAGGATTCTGTTGGAGGGAGTATGATACCACATTGTCTCAATTCTCCATGGGAAAACCACACCACATGCAATGTGGAAGGTTTTAATGGATCTGTTCCAAAAAAGGAGCGACCATAGGAAATTGGTGCTCAAAGATAAACTCAGGAAGATCAAGATGGAGAAGGGCGACACCATTCCAAAATATCTCATGAAGTTTTTCCAATGTCGGGATGAGCTTGGAAGTTTGTCCAATGTCTAAAGTCAAGAAGATGGATTTGTCCAAAGTGAAGTGTTTTCACTGTCACGAACATGGGCATCTCACTACTAGCTATCCATAGAAGAGGAAGAACAAGGCAGTTGTTGGAGCTGCAACTGGTGAGGCTCTTTTCTCGCAATTTGAACTTGACTTCATTTTGACCACATGCATGCATTCAAGTGCATCGAGATCGGTGTGGTATTTGGATAGTGGTGCTTCCTTCCACATGACAAGAGATAAAGAGTCTTTCATTGACTTGGAGGAGAAAGATCTTAGAATGCATAAAGAGATGGGTGACAATGGATGATACAGTGCGACTGGTATTAGTACCATTACCTTTCAAAGGGAGTCAGGTAAACCATTTCAATTGAAAAATGTTATTCATGTTCCATTTCTGAAGAAAAACTTGGTCTCAGTCGCAATGTTGGAGGACAGAGGCTATGACGTTGTTTTCAGTGATGGAAAATCTTTCTTGCGACATAAAGCAACAGGTCAAGTCAAGAATATAGGGATTTGAGTTAAGAATATCTACATGCTGGAGGTAGATGGTTGTGGTGCCATGATAGGCAAGGTAGAAAAAGTGGTGAGCTGGGATGAGGGTGAGTTATGGCATAGGAGATTGGGCCATCTTTATCATGGAGCCTTGAAGATCATGCAACAAATATCTATTGGGCTTCCAAGGGGAAAACTTGCTTAGTTAAGTCAGTGCAAGGGGTTCACCCTAGGGAAGTATGTAAAGTCCACCTTTCATGAAAAGGAGAACCATGCTTTGGTGATCCTAGAGAGAATTCACACAGACGTGTGTGGACCATTCTCAGTTGCTTCAACAAAAAAACATAGGTATTATGTTATTTTTGTTGATGACGTTTCTCGTAAATGTTGGATATTCTTCATGCAGAAGAAGGATCAAACATTCTCAAAGTTCTGTGAGTTTAAATCATTGGTGGAGAAAGAGTCGGGGAAGCAAGTGAAGGCTCTAAGGAGCGATAATGGTGGAGAATACATCTCTAACAAATTCAAAGACTTCTACAGCAGAGAAGGAATTCAAAGAGAACTCATAGCGCCTCATAACCCACAACAAAATGGGGTCACGGAGAGAAAGAACAGAACAATCATGGGTGCAGCACAAGCGATGTTGCATGATTAGGGCCTACCAATGCATTTGTGGGTAGAAGCATGCAATATTGTGGTTTATGTGCAGAACCATTTTCCTCATAGAGTACTTGGCATGAGTACACCTGAAGAATCTTTTACTAGTAAGAAACCTGATGTTTCTCATTTTAAAATTTTTGTCGCATCTGTTTATGTGCATGTGATCAAGGATTCCAGGAAGAAGTTGGAACCAACTGTTGAAGTTGGGATATTTGTGAGGTACACAGAAACACCCCATAATTATCGTGTGTATTTGTCGAACAGTAAGATGACTATTATGCCACGGGATATAAAATTCGATGAGGGGAAAGCCATGTGGTTGTCACTTGAGAGGGAGCTAGACTTGCATGCAGAAGAGGAACTGCTAGTTCCCAAAGATGAGTCTCAAGATGCGGATCAGCCACATGAGGAGGTTCATGGAGTGGAGGAAACTGCTCAAGCAGAGCCCTCCATCAGAAATGGCAGAAAGCACACCATGGAAGTTGATAGATTGAGACTAGATGTTGCACAGAATGTAGGAGCCCCTACTTCACAACGCAGACAGAGACAGTCTCCTGATCGATTTGTTGGATACATGACTCTCATGAGAAAATTTATTGTGACTGAACCATCTTCCTTTCAAGAAGCAATTCAGGACCCCACTTGGGTTGATGCTATTGTAGAGGAGTATGACTCCATTGTAAAAAACAGTGCATGGGAAATTGTTCCAAGACCAGTCGACAAATCAGTGGTAGGTTCGAGATGGATCTACAAGGTAAAGCAAGACGCTAATGGGAGTGTTGAGAAATACAAGACCAGGTTTGTGGCCCGGGGCTTCTCACAGATCGAGGGGATAGATTATGATGAGACCTTTGCACCTGTCACAAGGTACTCTTCCATAAGATCCATCCTTGCACTCTCAGCACAAATGGCCTGGCACATTCATTAGATGGATGTAAAAACTACGTTCCTCAATGGGATCATTGAGGAAGAAGTGTACATTAAACAACCAGAAGGTTTTGAGACCTTTGACAGAGATTCTCATGTGTGCAGACTCAAGAGAGCATTGTATGGGATGAAGCAAGCACCCTGTGCTTGGTACACTCGGATAGACATCTATTTCACTGGATTGGGCTTCACCAAAAGTGAAGTGGATGCAAACCTATACCAAATTGTGGTGGAGGGTAAGATTTTAATCATTGTTCTTTATGTTGATGATTTAACACCGACTGGTGATGAGCAGCTGATACACTCATGCAAGGATGACCTTGCAAAGGAGTTCAAGATGAAGGATTTGGGCCTTCTTCATTATTTCCTTGAATTGGAAATATGGCAGCGAGATGATGAACTTTTTGTGTCTCAAGGAAAGTATGCAAGGGAGATACTGGGTAAGTTTCACATGGAGGGCTGCAAACCCATGGATACTCCTCTTCCAGGAAATTGGAGAAAAGAGGATGTTACTTCTGGGGAGGTAGTGGATGCTACTGTCTATAGACAATTAGTGGGTTCGCTAATGTATTTAATGAACACGAGACCAGACATTTTCTATCCAGTTAACCACCTAAGTCAAGTGATGGTTAAGCCTACCAAACTCTTTTGGAAGGCGGGTAAGCATGTCCTGAGATATCTGAAGGGAACATCTGAGTATGGAGTATGGTACAGACAGATGGATGAGGTGAAGTTGCATGGCTTCATGGATGTAGATTGGGCGGGAAGCCCAACAGACAGAAAGATCAAATCAATGGGGATCTTTAGTATTGGATCTACAGTTGTTTCTTGGTACAGTAGGAAACAAAGATTCGTGGCACTTAGTTCAGCAGAATAAGAATACATGGTAGCAAGACAAGCTGCATGTGAGGCTATCTAGATGAGAAAGATCTTGGTTGGTTTGTTTGGTTCTCATTTAGATCCGACAGTGATTTATTGTGATAATCAAAGTTGCATTAAACTCTCGATTAATCCTGTGTTTCATGATAGATCTAAGCATACATATATCCGATATCATCATATCAAAGATTGTGTGTTGTGAAAGATCATGTTGCTTCAATACATTCCTACAAAAGATCAGGATGTAGACATTCTCACGAAGGCGCTCACCAGGAGAAAATTTGAATATCATAGAGACAGGATTGGAGTGAAGGATAATCCCTTTCTTGTTGAGAGGGAGTGTTGAAAAGTCAACAAGAAACATGTGTCTAATTTACTTTTTCCCTTAAATAAATTGGACAATAAATATTAATCTATTATTTCATTCATAACTGAGTGAGTTGGAGTTGTGACAAAATTATAAGTGTACTTAAGTGAGTTAAGATCAGTTGTACTAGTTATAACTAAACTTTCACTAGTGAGAGTTCAGTAAATCAGTGAACTCACATGCAACTGAAGACTCACCACAGTTAACTACATGCATGTCAGATCCAGTGGAGACACAGTTGAGATAACAAGTGAAAGGGACAGTTTGGCTATCAGTTGTGATTTGATCACACATGCAGTGGATATGCTCATGAGCATGTGCAAACTAGGAGATTTGAATCATTGTGAGAATTCTAATTGTTGAGATTGCGCAGAGGAGGCAAGTTGTCTGGACACAGAGAATTGGCACACGTATTTTCTTATTTGTGTATGACAGTGTGAGACAATTGTATTGTACTGAGAGCTCTGGGATTAGATTTTTGTATGAGATTGTTTCATGATTCATGATATACATAATATATGATAGTGGGGTTTTTAGCTTTACGCTTTCCCGGTAAAACTTTTGTGTTATGTGTTATTCATATTTCACTTTGTGATCGTGGTTTAATTTTCCACAAGAATAATAGTAGAAGCGATTATGTATTTAATAGTGGCGTATAATTGTTAGATCATGAGAATCGCAGGAAATACTTAATTTGTATTGAAATTTCTACATAAAGAAAGAAAGACAAATATTAGAGGAGGAAAGACAAGAATTCAGGAGAGACCAAGGCTCTTCATCAAAGATACGACTAGAAGTAAGAGAATGTGGAATGCCTCTAGCATTTGATTAGTCTTCTTCTCCTGGAGATGGAAAAGAGGTGAGTAAACTTGTTAGTTTCTTGTATACATTTATAGAGATAACTAAATATGATAAATACATACAAGAACTGCAAAATTTGGTTAGACAGTATGAGACAAGAAGGGTAGATCCTTTACTGAATAAAGAAGTACATCAATTATCCAAGAAGAGAAGGACAAATAAAGAACTACACCTTAATGCTCAGATTGGAGAGTATGATATCGACTATGTGGTCCTCGACTTAAGGTCAGAGGTCAATGTCATGACGAAGCAAACCTCGACACTGATGGGAAAACCTAAATTGATCTATTCCCCTATCAGGCTTAGGATGGATAGCCAACATTTAGTAAGCCCCTTTGGTAGATTGAAACATGTCCCTGTGGACATCGATGACATAAGTATGTTTTCAGACTTTGAGGTGATTGAAATAGTTGATGATAGTTGTCCTTACCCTGCGTTGTTAGGAATTGATTGGGCTTTTAATAATTCCACTATGGTTGATTTAAAGAAAATAATAATGACATTTGAAGGAGATGGCCTCTGGGTCATTACACCTTTAGATCCCAATGAAGGTCAGAGATACACATAACCCATCAGAGAAGATGACTGTGCATATGAACTAGAAAATATATACAAATTAACAACCAGACAACATGACTACATTAATCCTACAACGGATGGGAATTTGAGCTGGCAAAGTGACACCACATATTCATCAGATTCAGAAGAAGCATTAGAGAACTGGAAGACCAAAATGTATGAAGTATCTACAAGGAGATGTGCTAGATTAAACTGAGAAGTTCGTTGGACCAGCACAATAGTAAGTAACTTGCTCACCTTCGATAGTCTAAATCATTTAGAATCATTCTTAGTGAACTTTGAAGAAATTGTAACAACACAACAAAGATTGTTGGAAATGGATGAGGCCCTGAAACCAACTCCAACGAGATGGTGGGGGACACACGAAACCAATATTACAGACTAGGTACAATTTTTCACTTTGATGAAAGCACGATTTTCAGAATAGGTGGAAAGCTGCAAAGTTAGATACACAGGTCGAAGTTGTCCGAAGGACCATGTGCGAAGTTGTGAGGAATCTTGGAGTAACATTACTCAAGATAAGTGGGTGTACAAATTCATAAACACGCTAGACACAACCCCTATCAACTGGTACCTACAAGTAGAACTTCACCTCATCACTGTAGATTGGGAAGGTATGACCCAAGACATTGTAACTACATTTTTGTTTTAAAGCCAATATCCTATAGTAGATCAAGCATTGCATATTGTAAGACAAAAAGTATTTGAAGAGGAATATAGCCTCCCTTTAGAACAAGAAGAGGACAAATGGACTGTGCCTCTCTAGAAACTGCAAGGTTGTTACAACATCAATGTTGATGAAGACGATTATCCTAGGAAGGTGAGCATCATATAAACAGAAGGCTAGAGAGATGTGGAAGGACTAGGAGTTGAGCTACCATTCATTGGACAACCGATCAAGATCAAGAAAGTCAACATTGGAATAGAGAAGACACCAAAACTTGCAAATGTTGGAGATTATTGGGATGTTGCTACTATTGAAAAGATCATAGAGTTGCTACATGAGTATCAAGACTTGTTTCCAGCCAAGTTTACTGATATGAAGGGCATTAAAGGACCTATGGGAGAGATGAGGATCCCTTTGAAACTAGATGCCAGGACAGTCAAACAAAGACCTTACAGATTGAACCCTAAATATAAGGAGAAAGTGAAAATTGAGCTCGACAGAATACTGGAAGCAGGAATCATAGAACCTATCGAAGAGTCAGAATGGATTAGCCCTATGGTGGTACAAGAAAAAAAGATAGGAGAGATCAATATCTGTGTAGATCTTAGAAAGTTGAATGATGGTTGTTTGCATGACCCATTCCCTACACCATTTACTAACAAAGTGTTAGACAATGTAGGAGGACAAGAGGTATATTCTTTTACAGATGGATTTTCAGGATACCATCAGATCCAGATTGCTAAGGAAGATCACCACAAGACCACATTTTCAATAGAATGGGGATCCTACCAGTATACAGTGATGCCATTTGGCTTGAAGAATGCACCATCCATATTTTCCAGGGTGTTGGTTGAAGCGTTTAAGAAGTTTTTACATAAATTCTTGGAAGCATAGTTTGATGATTGGAATGTTTTCGGCATTTTTCATAATCATATTGAATGTTTAAGACTAATGTTGGACAAGTGCAGGCAGTGTCAGATTGCCTTAAACCTGAAGAAGTGCATTTTATTTTCACCATTTGGAGTGATGTTAGGTCATATTGTATGCAAGCAGGGATTGTTGGTAGATCCATCTAAATTTGCCATTATAGTTGATCTACCCCCTCCTACTTCAGTCAAAAATCTATGCACTGCGCTGGGACACACTGGATATTACAGGAAGTTCATTAAGGGCTATGCATAGATTACAACACCCATGGAGAAACATTTGAAGAAAGACTGTCAATTTCACTGGACAAAAGAATGCCAATAGAGCTTCAACACGCTAAAACATAAAATAGTTACTGTGCCTATCCTCGTTTTCCCATATTGGAGTAAGGAGTTTCATGTGCATGTTGATGCATCTTCCATTACATTAGGAGATGTGTTAGCACAACCAGGATCAAGAGATATCGACCACCCGTTAGCTTTTGCTAGAAGAAAGATATCAACAGTTGAGATTAATTACACCACCACTGAGAGAGAAGGGTTAGCCATGGTGTATGCACTGTAGAAGTTCTGCCACTACTTGTTGGGAGGACACTTTAAAATGTTTAATGATCACTCCGCATTGAAATACTTAGTCAAAAATCTAGTGTTGGGGGGAAGAATATGTAGATGGCTTATGGTATTTCAGGAATATGATTTTGAGATCATGGTTAAGCCAAGAAGAATGAAAAAAGGTCCTGACCCCTTGTCGAGGTTGGAACATGGAGAAGAGCCTACAAGCTTGGAGGATACACTATCGGATGCACAGTTTTTGGCCATTAGAAAAATTGATCATCACTTCACAGAGATAGTCCAATTCTTGTCAATAGGAATGGTACCTAGTGACTATTCAATTATTCAAAAGAAGCAACTCATAGTACGCGCTGCAAATTTTTCACTTATAGCTGGACAACTATACAATATGGGACCTGATGAGATATTGAGAAGGTGTGTTATGGAAGCAGAGAGATCATTGATCCTCATAGAAGCACATGAAGGAATCGCAGGAGGACACTACGCAGGGAAAGAAACACTGCATAAGATTATTAGGGTTGGCCTTTGGTGGCCTACTCTACACAGAGATGATAAGGACTATTACAGAGCTTGTGATGTATGCCAAAGAATTGGGAAACTGTCCAGAAGAGATGAAATTCCTTTAGCACCACAACTGACCCTACAAGAATTTGATAAATGGGCCATTGACTTCGTGGGACCTATAAATCCACCAGGGAAGCGCACAGGAGAAAGATACATAATCATTGCGACAAAATATTTGACCAGATGGGAATAAGCAAGAGCAGTTAAGGACTGTAGTGCAACTACAACTACGTGCTTCATATTTGATGATATTATAACCAGGTTTGGATGCTCGAAGATCCTTATGAGCGATCAAGGCACACATTTCATCAATAATACTGTTGAAGCCTTGAATCAGGTATTTGAAGTTCACCATCAAAAGAGAACACCCTATCATCCACAAGTAAATGGGATAGTTGAAGCATTCAATACAATCTTGGAGACAACACTGATGAAGATATGCAGTGTGAACAGGGATGAATGGGATTTGAGAGTACCAGCAGTATTATGGGCCTATAGAACCACTTGGAATAAACTGACCATGCAGACTTCCTTCAAATTGGTCTATGGTCTAGAAGCAGTTGTAGCCATGGAATATTTGGTTCCTAGTCTGAGAATTGCATCCTTTACAGATATGGATGACACTAGAATTGTGCAAGAGAGGCTTGCGTAGTTGGTCGAACTGGAAGAAGACAGATTTATTGCACAATTTCACCAGCAGGTTTAGAAAGAAAGAGAGAAGGCCTACCATGAAAGACACATAAAAAATAAATCTTTTAGTCAAGGTGATCTGGTATTGGTATATGAAATTAAGTTCATGAAGCATCTAGGAAAGTTCATAATGCATTGGCTTGGGCCATATGAGGTCGCCTATGTTACAGAAGGAGGAGCTATGCAGTTGAAGACGCTGAATGGAGAATGGAAGGAAGGATTAGTGAATGGGAGTAGGTTGAAATTGTATTGCAACAACCAGCTGCCTCATAGCTCTCAGTAAAAAGAAAAGGAAAAGGGTCTAGGTACCAGGTGTAGTTGAAACTGGGTACCAGACACAGAAAATACAGTCTGCACAAGGAAGGAAGGGAGGACTAGATTTGAAATCATGGTCTACCCCACGCAGTCTGAAATCGAAGTAAAATAGAAGGATTAGATATGAAGTTCCTTGGGACGAGTCACAGGTGAGTGTTGGGGGCCTGTTGGCCTTGGGATATGGAAGCAAGAAAAGATTAAGGAAGAAAAGGCAAAACGCGAACTATGTGGAAGACACAGTGACTGTTACTGGGTCAAAGTGAGAAAAAGAGAAGAAAAGATGGAATGAAGTAAGAGAAAGCAAGAGGTTGGATGAGGATATCGAGGATGACAAATCATCAAGGAAGACAGATCGTGGAGAGCTCAACAAGAGGAAAAATCCATCATTGGATGATTTGGAGCACCGTGCGAGGAGGGAAAGACAGGCTGGTGAAGCCCTGAAAATGCGGGTCAAGTTGACCTAGGGTTTTAAACACCTAGGGTTTTGACACTTAGGTGTTAACATAAGGGTGTCTGAGAGCTATTTTAATGTATAAATAGAGGTCTAAAGGACCTGGGATGGTTTGTTGGTATTGTTGGTTCTAGTTTTGTTATTGGCATGAGTGATTATTGTTGTGAGAGAGAGAAGTGCTAAGTGTGAGAGCCTTCTGGTATTGTAAGATCTTCAACTGGGTTCGAAGATCAACCCTGCAATTGGGTCTGCAAACAAGAACTATATGCTTCATATTAATATATTATAAATCACAGTTCTTTGGATGTATCCCTAGAGAGAGGGTGAACCACGTATATCTTGTGTTGTGTGTGGTTGATACCCTGTTCTTTGCCATTTGATACACGGCTATCACATTACTGTGTTAGATTTGATAGATAGTTGTGCAGAGTATATATGAGCATGTAAGTGATATATAAATGATGTATTGTTCTTTTATTGGATCCACTTGATATCCCCTTTGGTTGTACACATCTCTTTCCTACAACCCCCTCATAGCTACTTCGGGTGAGACTGCATTTGCCTCACAGGTGTTGCTGAAAGGGCCAGTAGTTAGGGCTTGTTGGTGCGCTCTTGGAGCTGAACCCTGGGTTTTTCCCTGTGCCAACAAGGGGTATCGACCACTAGTCTTCTTACTTTTTTTCTATGAGGAAGCAACAAAGCTAAGGGTAATGATTAAATTTTTCTGGCGTAATCTCTTGTGATTCTTCTGAGCTAGTTCAGCTCCTCCTGAGGAAGAACGTAAGGTATTTCAGGGAACATATGTTATTCCTTTTGCTGGGGTGAGTTACTCATTTCAGGAGTACTCGGTGTATGTGGGATGTCTTGAGAATGAATAGCCATGCATGTGGGTTTTTTTGAATCTGTAAGCTATACGAAATATTATATCAGAAATATTATTAGCCATTCATTCAACAACCCCTCCTTCTAGTGCCAATTTTGTTCAGCGGTCCTAAATTCCTTTAACTCAACAACATGAACCAAACTCGCCACAGAGGCCCAATTAGAATTTGTAGCATTTGATGGTGGAATGGTTCTCCATATATTTCGATCTGACCAACTTATCGATGGGATTTATGTAGTGATTGACGTGATATCTTATTATGAAAGTTCCTCATTCAGTTGAAATGTTATTATTTTTTCTTTTCTTTTATTAGATAGGTCTGATTAAAACATGTGTGCTGGTATAAACCAACTGGTAAAAGGGGGGATCTTAACTACTGAAGAATGTTGAGCTTGGGATAACCCTAGTGCTCAAGCATGCAGACAAAGATATTCACACCTGTGACAAGCCTAGTACTAATACATTAACTTACTGGTATTTCAATTATTAACTGAAATACAATTGTAGAAAGAAAACATACATGCAATAAAATGATGGCAAGAAAAATATTTTCCTTAGTTCTAAAATTATTCACACATTAACACAACGATTTTCTTTCATCATTAGAGAAAAGAACTACAAAAATATTGAACTATCTTATCAATACATTCAAAAACTCTTACTCATTACAACATCCATTCATGAAATAAAGCCGGAAGTAATTCCTCCTCAAATCCAATCACACAACGCCTTTGATGAAAAACATAAGTTTGTCTCCAATCCCAAATGAGACTTCTCAATTAAGGTAGTTCAAAAATAGTTCTTTACAATTCCAAAAATTAGGGTCTTTGCAAAAGCCATCCACCCTTACTAAAAGTTCAATCCTCTTATTTATAAAGAATCATTAACTAAAAATAGTTATTATAAGTGCAAGCTAAGTAAAAAAAAATATAGTAAGATGGAGCTTTCATCTCTCTGTATTCTAAGAATCATCAAATAGTTTTACTAAAGTGGATGACTCTTCTCATACTCTGACCATTTGACGAAGACTTCCTCACATGTGTTGGAATACAAAAACCTATGTTGGTCCATCAAGACTAAAAGAATTTATTTCACTTCTACTGCCCGTGCTTGATACTTGACTATTTTGAACTTAACCACTGCAAAACTGCTCGAGCCTTGATTGGATGCTTCGTGAACTCTTGTACTTGACCTGGCGCCATGCTCGCCACCTTTGTTGTCTCTATTGTCCATGCGAGTCTTCTTCTGCATGTTGCTTGACTATGTCATGTAGGTCGACAAAGTCCTCGGGTGAGCCAAATTCCGGGAGGCCGATGTTTTTCATTTCCCAATTAACCTTTTCCCAACTCTTTTCACAATCGGCCCATTTCTCCTAAATCTCCCACTGAGGTTCCTGGGCCATTTTTGCCCAATATTTGACCGCTTTCCTGATCTTATCTATGTTGTTGTCCCTCAACACCCGAATGAAGTTCTCTTCAGGGTCTCGACCCTTTTGAACTGCTCTTATGTAATCGATCATTTCTACTACTTGGTGAGCCTTCTCATACAACCTTTCCACGTCCTTGCAAGTCGCTAGTTCCATAAGGGTGTCTTCTTAGAAATCAACTATACCTACTGTGAAAAGGTGTCGTGCATTCATGAATTGGTTATAGGAATATTTAAACTCACTTCTCAAAATAATTATGGCCTGTGTGGAGTCTTGATAGTATTTTTCCAAATGGCATAGATGCCCCAACTCCTTAAGTGCATAGGCCAACTCATTTTCATCCCTTATTTCTCTATCTAGTGTGGCATCTGTGATAGCTATCCTTGCGCCATTAAGATCGGGCATCTTAGCATGTTATGTGATGAGAAACTTCTCCTCTCTAGTGATGAGAATTGAACTATCCAACGTAATCCTCCTCTTCTTAGTGGTTCTATTCACGATGGTTTTTCTCTTCCGCTCATAGCCGATCTCTTGTATATTGGCGAACTCAGCAATAGGTTTGGGGATTTGTTGTTCTCCCCAGGTTAGAGTATTTCCCAGGCTCCCGACTGTGTGTACCTATTCTAGGATGGGTTCCTGAACTTATTTCGTATGTCCCAATGGCTCGACCACCATTTTTTTCTCATCGTCTGGTGAGGTATCGACCAAAACTGAAGAACCAAGGGTAGGTTCAGTACTTACTTGGTAATTGGTTGTCGAAGTGTCGATTTATTGTTGTGAAATTTGCTCTCTCTAGTCACCCAATCCTAGATCATCCCGAGAACTGTCTATTTGGGTTCTCTAAAAGTTGAGTAGCTCAGTCTCTAAGACATATTCGACCACATGGTCGCTCTATGAAAGGTTTTGAATTGAAGCATCGGGACCTGGGGAAGATGCCTTCTCGGGTAGCTTTTCCTGTGTCATTTGCACTAGAGTCACCAGGGAAACCTCTGAACCCTCCTCATCATCATAGATGGTTATTAAGTTGAAAAATGGGTTTGGTACACTTTTCCTACCCGGTTTCCTTGATATCTCAGGCTAGGTTGAAATTTCCCTTGGTGATCTGATCTGCGATGATGGAACTTCAAGGTTTTTGGGCCCGGTGATTTCTTCAAATTGTATTTCCTGTTGGTTGTGGAGCCTGATTATTTTCCTGATTCAAAGGTCCTTGCTTTTAGCTGTGTTTATACCCCATGAAGTATTTACACCCCATAAGTATGTACACTCTTCCACATGGGGGAGTGCAGAGGGGGGGTACCCCCTCTGCGGGGTCCAGGGGGGATATCCCCCTGGCTAGGGGGTCTGGGGGCAAGCGGGCCCCCAATGGGGGGTCGAGAGCGAAGCCCCCGAAGAAAAAATTGCCTTGTAAAAGTATATTTTAATTTCATTGTAAATCTGGACCGTTCATTATAAGGTCACATATCTAACAGTAGAGATTATGTTAGGGTTTTTTGCCCTAGAAGGAAACCCTCTTTTATGAGGGAAATGTATCGCGGCTATGGTGGATGGTGAATATTGTATTATGAGAGAGGAGACTGTGAGCGAAAGAAGAGGAAGTTACAACGGGTTTTGTTGTAGGTTGTATCCCTTCATTTGCTGGATAATAATAAAGGAAGGACCTGGCAATTTCTTTGGTGGATGTAGCCCACACTGGGTGAACCACGTAAATATGTGTCTCTCTTGTATTGTGTGTCTTCTATGTTTTGTTTCTTCATTTGTTTTATTTTATTGCTCCACAGTCCTATTTTTCTAACAACTGGTATCAAAGCGTAAGGTAACTCGCAGGAAAAGAGGGTTCCTGATTCGAGTGGGAGCAATGTCAGAAGATGGAAAGTTTAGGGTCGAGAAATTTAACGTCCAAAACTACCAGTTATGGAAGATGCAGATGGAAGACTATTTATATCAGAAGGATCTATTCCTACCATTGAGCGGAGTAGCAAAGAAGCCGATGTCCATGAAGGAAGAAGAATGGGATATTCTTGACAGAAAGGCTCTAGGAATGATACGGTTGAGCCTGGAAGCATCGGTGGCTTTCAATATCTTGAAAGAAAAGACAATAAAGGGTTTGATGGACGCGTTAGCCAAATTGTATGAAAAACCCTCGGCATCCAATAAGGTATTTCTAATGAAGAGATTATTTAATATGAAGATGTCGGAAGGTGGGTCTGTTGCAGATCATTTAAATGAATTTAATACGGTTACTAATCAACTAAGTTCTATAAAAGTGGACTTTGATGATGAGGTTAGGGCTCTTCTAATCTTGTGCTCATTGCCAGAAAGATGGAATGGCTTGGTCATGGTTGTAAGTAACTCTGTCTCTGGTTCAAATACTTTAAAATTTGATGAAGTTGTTGGTGTTATCCTTAGTGAGGAAATGCGACAGAAAAGCACAGGTGAGACATCAGGTCATGCGTTGAACATGGAGAACAGGGGAAGACAAAAGGATAGATGAAAGGGCTCAAGGAACCATGGAAATTCTAGGAAGGCTAGATCCAAATCCAGACTTGGAAAGATAGAGTGCTGGAATTGTGGGAAGAAAGGACATCTGAAGAAAGACTGCAGAGCTCCAAAGAAACAAAGAGATGGACATCAGGAGAGAAATCAGGAAGCAAATGTAACAGGTGATGTGT
>ML786979.1:126433-170614 GCA_009831015.1 Picea engelmannii
TCAAATGGTTATTCGCTTTTGGTATTCTCTTTTGGCCTTCGACTCGAGTGCCATGGAACTTATGGAATGGAATAAAAAAGAATGAAATTGACTATTCCACTCAACCCATAGGAATCGGGTTGAAGGTCTTTGTCAGATGCATAACTTCCATGTGCAAAGTAACTTCAACTAGTTCCTTGGTTAGTGGGATAGAAATTTACAATGAAAACTTAAAAAATGATAACCACAAAGAAATGGATACTAATATTTATGAACAAAATGCTTGAAAACCAAGGTTTCAATGCTATGGTGACAACAAAGTGTGTAACATATTAAGGTAACAACAAAATCAAAAGAAAATGAAATTAAGAGAGAGGGAAGGGGTTTTTACATGGTTTTGTGTTGTTTTTTCTTGCTACCTTGCTAGCTCCTTTGCCTTAAACAAGTCTTCAGGTGGTTCCCTATCACTTAGGTGAAGTAGAAAGGGAAACTAATTAAGTTCCTAGCAGGTTACAATGATTTTTTAGTGTATTTTATGAAGAAAAATAAAATAAAGGAAACACAAATTAAATATAGAACTATGAAAAACAATAAATCAAGGTGTCCCAAAAGGGAAAACTGACCAAAATGGATAATTCACCTTTTTAGAGAAGCAATAACACACGTAGAAAATGAAAATTTAGAATAGAATTAGAATAGAATGGGAAGAATACAACTATATAAATAGCAGAGAAAAGAGAACTTAAGGGTTTTCCTAAGTGACCCCTAGACCTCCTAGTTGCCAATTATGGTTGGTATCATTGGCCCCTTCCTGAAATCTACACAAACATTCACATAGAAAATATATACAAGAGTTGTTAGAAAGTAAACACAAGCAAGTCAAACCCAGGGAAATAATAATAAATATCTACCTAGCCAATCCCTCATGGAGATATCTAACATAACAAGTGTCTAAAGATGCCCCTCCACCCTCAACTAACAAGTATTCAAATCCCGACAACCAAAAGAGAGCTAGTAATAATAGTCACTAAGAACCCCTGAGAAATCAACATAGGTTAGTTACTATATTCAACAAGTCCTCCTAGATACAAAGACCTTCCTCCTATTTATAAGAGAAGAGGAGGCTAGGGTTAGGTAAGAAAACACTTTTCTTTTTTTCGAAAAGTGACAAGTGGACCAACCCATTTTTCTTTGTCTTTTTCCAAAAATTAAATCAAATTAGGTCTGATCTCAAAAATATATAACAATATTTTGTTCAAAGTAAAACATTCGAGGAATTCCACTTTTGGCAAAATTTCCTTGAGGAAAAGTACAAATTTTTGCCACATCATCATTTTTCATAGGATTTATGACATCCCAATGACATATTTTATTTATGGCCATTGGTTCGTAGTTGAAAATTGATGAATTTATGGTTTCAAAAGGCCATCAATGGTTGTCAGATTCATTGCAAATGCAAGCCCATGGCTTGGGAAAAAAATGGATTGCTTTGGAAGGCAAGGGATCGTGGCATCAATCATTGAAAGAAGGGATAATTTTAAGGATGAAAATTTATATTAAAATGTAGAAACATGAGCTAATCTTAATATTCCTTAATAAACAAAATGTTAATTGTTTGATGATATTTTTGTAAAAATATTCAAATTTCTAAGGATTTTATATAGTTTCTGTACGATTTTGGCAATTTTTAAAGTAAAATAATTTTATTCTATGGAATTTGGGAAAATTATTTTTAGAAGAAATGGAAACTGGCGAATCATTTTTGGGGAAAAACCATGGAAAATTAACCCATTGGAAAAATTTATCCCCTAAAATCATCTACGATTGAAAGTAAGGAAACAACCACTATTTGGAAACTTTTTAAACCTATTTTATTGCCCCCCTTTCTACCTATAAGGCTTACTTGAGTATTGGTGAAGCATGGATTCAATCAAGGCTTGAATTGGAAAAAGGGGGCCCTAGGATTGAGCACTTCAAAGGATGATCCCTCGACATAACAAACATGATTTTAGAATTTATTCCTCCATACTATATTTCTTCTCACCAGCTTCTCAATGCCTTTCGTTTGGCACAAATCGGGCTCTGCATGAGCAAGATATGGACCTAAAAAGGTGATGGGAAAGTGTTGGTTGGAGGGCTCATATGTGGGAAAAACTAAAATTGGGAAGTTCATCGCAGAATTTGTAGGCTTATAGGTCTACATGTATGTAGTTGAAATGGGTTTATTTTGGTTTTCAAAAATTTGGTTACAAGCCTCCAATTAGCCCCCCCTTCTGAGACTTGTTCCCACGCCAAACCTGGGTCCCTAACAGTCCTAAAAATTTCACTAAAATTCTCGGCTAATTTTTTGAAAGTGAATGTTGTAGCTAGATTCTAAGTACCATAATGGTCACTCAACTATTTATGGGTGAAAATCATCCTCCATATGAGGATGATATGTCATTAAATTTCCTGGTGACTCTTGGTGGAGGAAATTAAATTTTAATATATAATTTCAATACATCATTCATATTATATATATATATATATATATATATATATATATATATATATATATATATATATATATAAACAAACATATATTATAACAAAATTCCCCCTTGATTAGACCTTTAATAAATAAATAAATAAAATTGTTGTTTTTTTAATTCCCTCGAACCAATGGCAGCATAAAGGAGGAGTGATAGTGGCTCCACCTAGGTGGCAGGACAACCCCCCACTCCTTTCGCTTTGCAGAACAGATGGAGAGACAACGGATGTAGTGTTTGAGCAACGGGTGAGTCATGGGTTATGAAACCCACCACTATGGACTGAGCGAAGGTGGCTCAAAGGTGTGATGTATAGTGTTTTGGTGTGTAGAGGCAAAAGAGGCCACCACTAAGAGTGGTGGTTGGTGGGAGGAGGGGTACGACCCATTTTGAAAAAAATATTGTTTTGGGTTTTTCTTATATAGTTTTGACCCATAGAAAATGAGGGGGAGGTCGTGGGTTTAACCCCCTCCCAATCCATTTTTGACTCTTCCTTTGATTTATGAGGTGGATGAATGAAGAAAGGGGAGGTTAGGGGTTCAAACCTCTTCCTCCTTAATTTTGCAAGTAAAAGCATGGAACTACAAACATGGATTTTTTTTAAGAGGGCATAGGGCTTGGGCTTGGGCTTGGGCTTAGTTTTCAAGAGGGATTCGAATCCCCTGTGCCTTGCAAATTTTCACTCAAAAAACCACTCATTGAACCTACAAAATTATAAACCGAAAATTCTATTGCAATCAATATTCAACTTTGCACTAATAACCAACCTAGAAGCATAGATTTCTCACAATCAACATTTTGTTTTTAGATTTCGAACTAGTTCATGCATATTCATCAACAATTAACTCATTCATAAACCATATTTTGAACCAACAACTAGCACTCAAACTCAATGAACCAAAAACTAACACTTAAAATGAACCATGCACTGAACTTCAACCATTTCTTTGCCAAGTAAAATATCCAAACCAGAGCAAAAAATCAAAAAAATCATCATATAAGGAGGTAAGAAAATCATTTTAGCATACTGATATTTTGAGATGATGGTACATGTACTCTAATCCCCATGGGGCCATACAATATATGGTAAAATCCTACCTTATTTGTACATGGAGTTGATCTAGAGCCTCATCCCCTTCTTAGTGCACTACGAAAATGAACAAGGATCTTGAGGAACATGGGGTTTTGGTATTTTTGCATTTTACCTTTTTTTTCAATTTTGTTTTTTTCATGGGAGGTTGTGTCATGCTCTTCTCTTCCCTCTTTCTTTTCTTTGTTTCTTTTTTTTATTTTCTCTAAATGCATGACAAGTCAACATTTGACTTTGAATTTGTTTTCGACCTTGATTAAGAAGGATTGAATGAGGCCAGATGAAATATAGTTGGAATGCAGCATGGGGAACACCATTGGAAAGGTATTGACAATATTTTTAAGAGTGCACAATAAACAATTTGATATTGTGCCACCTAGGCCCTCAATTTTGTCTAGGAATATATGCCCTCTAAACATTAATTTTCTAGTGGGGTTCACAAAATAACCAAACTTGTGAAATCTGTCACATTTTCATACGATATCCAATTGGGGAAAATGAAGTATCAATGGAAATATATCAATGTGTACTTCAATGAAGTGGGAATGAAACTTTGAGTTCATGTTATTAAGTATTTCTTTAACTGACCTAAACCTCTATCATGCAAGTTGGTTAAACCATCCCACCTTAATATGTTAAGAGATTTGTGATGGCTCTAACTTGGTCATACAATGTCATAATGAGACAATTGAGGAACAATTGAAAAATTCTTTGAGAGAAATACTACATGGAAATTTTGATTTTATATTTTTTATCCTATCGATGGAAATTTTTAAACCTTTATACCATTGTTATCAAAGTGGCCTCTAAAACTAGCCATGATATTGTGACGGCTCGTTCTCAACAACTGGGGGTTGAAAATAGGCATATGATATACCGTTGGAAAGGAATCTCACTTCCCTACATCAACTAAAAATATTATTTTCATTTTGAGAAATATATTATAACATAAAATTATAAGGAAGTCACAACTGTGAATTTTCGCCATTTAGGAGGCATGCACTTCATGCTCTTTGTAAATTTGGTTATACGAGCTCAGAATTAGGAAAATAATAGCTCATTGGAAATATTATCCTACACCTTATAGTTTGAAACCATTATATTTTATACAACATTAATAGATGTCATTTTATTTCCTCTGAAATATCATGTTCATATGACATCCACCTAATGATGAGCAAAAAGGGGCAAACATTGAAAATTTTAAAAAGTGAGTCCTTGACTCATGAAATATGAAATAAGAAACCTTCACATAGGTAATTATGATATGGGAGGGTTTAAAATCTCAAAAATAATCCTAGGATGGCCTCCCCTGGGAAAAAATATTAGGTTTTTAAAACAATCCGAACAAGGACAGATTGAGCCTACTTTGGTCACCGTGAGTTTACTAAGAGGGCGCAACATCTCATGGTTCAGAGAGCTGAAAAAATGAGAACTATGTCAATGTGGCTCGCTCGAATCACATGGAATAGGAGCTAATACATCAACCCGCGAGAGAGGTGGAAATCAATCAGTCAACAGGGAATCTGTTAGGGATGTGCAAGAGCCAGCTATAGTCCCAATAGGTGAGTGGGATTTAACAAACCTTGATAACGTGCGCGAGCACTCAATCGCTTATTTCCTTTAGGGACCTCTTTTAAGGGAAACCTAAATGAAATCAAGGAGCGGCTTCACCGTATCAGTCCAGAAGATCGAGAGCAAGCAAGGTACCAACGGAGTATCTGCGCAAAAAAAATATTGTTTTGCAACAACGCGCCAACAAGCAGATGACCGAGAGCTAAGATTGTTGGTCTGAAGTCGAGGAGGAAAATGTGATTAGATAACAGGTGGAAAGGATACCCATGAGTATCCAAAAAAAATTGGTTTAATCAAGAACAGGTACATATCTGCTCGCATTGCAGAGTTACTTTGGGAATAGCTAGGCATGTAAGAAAATGAAGAGTCTTAAAGGAGAGCCTATCCACTACTCTCCTAGAAAACGCAGAGGAGTTACCCAAATACCAGCAGATAAGATAGCACACCAAAAGGTGGGATAACCAAGGCTGAATACACAGGCATGAGAGAAATCCCGGAGGAATCTTAAGCAATTAAACATCAGAAAGCACAGAAAATCGACTTTATCACAATTAATCCATGGTATAAATGAAACGACAGCACAATACACATATATAATCAACCTATTACAATTAATCTATTTCGAAAATATAGCGACATCAAAATTTCATATATATTCATTATCACAATTTGATCCATGGAGAAATAAAGTGACATCAAATTATTGGATTGAAACAACATTTTGACGCAGAATTTCACCAATTTCGGCAATATGAACTCAGGAGCTAAACAGAACATTTTCCACCTGAAATTCACAACCTTAAACGCTTGCTACAAAGGGTGAACGACATTACTATACAGAAACAAATTCATTGTTTAAGACTCAACCCATCACAGAATCATTCGAGCAATGTCAGGAGTAGAACGATTGTCCATATAACATTATTCCAACTACACAGAGTCAAGCATATGCCAACTAAATTCAGAACCTATCACATAAAAAAAAATCATTAACTCAATTAAAAATGCAAAATCAAACGTGACTACCTTAACCGGTGGAATTGTTTGTTGATGTTCCTTTGTAGCTGGCCCTCCTCCTCGCTCCCACCTACTAATCATCGAGACCTCACTAGTACATCCCAGCCAATGCTAGGGGTACTCTTCTTCCCCCTAAGCCCTCCGAGCCACAAAGGGGCCACACACACAAAACCAAAGAAATCTAGCGCCCAACTCACCTCGCAAGGTCTAGCTGCCACTCTCTATTCGAGTTAGGCATCCCAACTTCCACAAGAAAACTCAGTCAAGAAAAATTCTGGCAACATAACCTTACACATACCAATTGTGATCCATTCTCCTCCCCTACCATTTCATTTATAGAGTTCTCTTAGTGACTAGTTTCCAAAATGCACATTTAATTCTTTTTATTAAAATTTTATTGGGAATCTTCTCCCCCACACACTTGTCACCCGATCCCTTAGTTGCACCAGAAATTCATTTAATTAATTAAATTAAATTTTCCAATTTTCTTCACCCACCTAAAATCATTTCTAAAAATGCTCCTCGATGTGCCTTTATTCCCTCACATTCCCTTAATGACTGATGCCTTTATTAAAGCTTAGTTGAGTTCATTTTTGGAAAGTTCTCTAGACTAGATTCCCTTATATGTTCCACATTCCTTTAGCAATTAATTTTCCCTTTTTGTCTAAGTCGAATTTAGCAAGTTTTTCACATAAACAACCATTAATTTTTTGATAATTTAATCCCCCTTTTAATTCTAAATTTTATTTTCCCCCTTTTATTAATTGCTTAAATAAATTTCCGTCCTCATATCCTACTTAGTCCTAGGCTTTAATTTCAACTAGGCTTAGAAAATTTTTAAGGGAAAAGTTATAATTTATAAACTTTTACTGATACATAATTATTTTAAGGCTGACCATGTCAAGGTAAGATATTGTTTTCTAGGAACCTGGGTTCATTGACTCACATGTGTTTAAAAAAAACCCGTGATGTACCCTTCAAGACACACTATGTGCTCCAAGCGTGTCACTCACCTTTATTCATGTTTATTTACATGACGTGCCCTTTAAGACGCACTATGTGCTCCAAGGGTTCCACTCTCCTTTTGATTCATCAAGCCCTTGGAGTCAATACTCCGTTAGGTGACCTTGTTGGAGACTAAGGGCCTCTAAGGAATAATGATCTTTCCTTATTGTGTGCCCCTTAGAATCTTCGTGAGTGACTGTCCCAGTCTTCCCTCACATCATTGTGGATCTCTCAAACTAAGTAGTCGTTAACCGACAGTTCGAGCCATGGTGGGAGTGCTAGTAGGTTATGGCAGGGTTGTTGCCACACCTCTCCCTCAATATCTCTGGTTGTCGTGCATGACCCCTTTACTCCAAATGTGAGTCTGATTAGCAAGTTATCATCAGTCTGCATCCATCAACGAAACATGTCAGCGATCCAAAATCAACATCATAATATACCAGTCATATGTCACATGTGCAATAAGAAAATACTCAAACCATAAATAGTCCACTCCTTTACTCGATCCAGAGTCCAAGGAGGTCCATCAATGCCATCGGCATCCTCAATCAGTCTAGAGTCCTTCACACTCAGGAGAACCCAGTCAATAGCACCTGTCATTACAAATATAATCAAATAGCATATCATCGTATCCAAAACATCATCATAATCCATAAGTGAAACAGTCAATCATATAAGGAACCAGATCACTTGCACACAATTTTCCTCAAAGAATAAGTCACATTGAAAGCGTGCAAGAGCAGGATGTTACATACACCCCCTCTTGTTTTAAACTTCATCCTGAAGTTTCAGAGTAGACAAGTGGAGAAATAAAGTATCTAACACTATATAAATGTCTAGCTATCAAACAAAAATGGAAATTGCTAATGCATATCATATGTGTCCTCCCAGGTAGTCGAGTGTGAACTATAATTATCCCAATGGACCTTGACCTGATCGATTGCTCGACGTCGTAGTTGACTAATGTGATGGTCATGAATGAGGATTGGATTTGTTGTGAGCGCACCCTCACCCAAAAACCGCCAAGAACTCAAGTCAATCACATGCGTAGGATCACAGACCTAAAGTTGCAGACAGATATTAGATAAACAATGTGCATATGCCTCAAATAATGAGGCATGACTAGCCCTTAGGCCCTTCACAATTATGGTCATGTGATGTGCATCGACAAAACCCTTATGTCGATCTTGCACTTATTTCAACCCTTTTTCTTATCATTTGTTATTGTTCTTCCATTTCTTGGATCACTTCTGGTCCTACCAAGACCCCATCCTCGAGTCGATCCCATCTCAAAGGCGTCTGACGTGGTCGCCCGTAGAGAAACTCAATGGTGCCATCTTAACAGTACCTTGATGGATGTTGTTGCATGCAACTCGGCCAGTGGAAAGAACTATTCCCATAGTTTATGTTAGTCCAACACATACATACCTAACATAACCCTCCAAAATTTGGTTCATTCCTTCGGTCAGCCTGTCTATCTTAGGGTGACATGCTATACTAAATTTTAGTGGTGTTCCCAAGGCTTCCTGGGAACTAGTCTAAATCATCTAGCAACCAATGATTCCCTTATCGGATATGATCCTCTTAGGCACGCCATGTAACCTCACAATCTCACTGATAAATACTTTAGCTATGTTTGGTGCCTGATACATTGTACGCACAAGGATAAAATGTGCACTCTTCATCAGAGTGTCAACTACCACAAAAATATAATCATGCCTCCTTGTTGTTATCGACAATCCAAACAATAAATTCCATCGAAATGACCTCCCATTTCGATTCTGAAAAAGCGTGTGGTTGTAGTAATCTTTTCGGATGTTTACTTTCAGCCTTCACTCACTGACATCCTAGACACCTCTCCATGTATAGAACCATGTCCACCTTCATCCCTGCTAGAAGAATGAGGGATTATAGTCTGCCCTCATCTTCGTGACTCCAAGATGAGCCATGTATACTTCTCTATGAAATTCGTTTAAGATCAACCTCTCAATTTTTCATTGGGCGGTAAGTAAATCAAGTTATTAAATCTCATTAATTCGTCATTGTCTAGAGTATATCCTTCAAGTTTTGGTGCTAACATGGTGTCTTGACTGACATTTTCCTTAACCTTTGCATACCAGTCATCTTCACGTTGTATAGTTAGAATATTTTCTCAAGATTCATATGAAGAGGTATCACCAAACATGTGGGGTCTCTAACTCAACGCATCTTCCCTCTATTCACCGATCAATTTATGTACTTAATCTCAAATCGCAAAGGCTAAGTAATATAGACCAATTCTTTCATTGCGCATTCAAGTCTTTTGTGCAACAACTGCTCCATTCCACGTGGATTTTTTTATTTTTTTTAAATAATTCGTCTAAACAGATAGTGTCTCCACACCTTCGAGACATACCTAAAGGCCAACCTCTTCCCAATATGTGTTATGTATCTCTCCACATGTATTCTCAATTTCCTTAAGACGTAAGAAGTCACTCGACCGCCTGCATCAATACTTAGCCTAATCCCTCCCTAGATGTGTCTACACATACCAATAAATTCTTGTCCTTGTCGGGGATTTGTAGTCAACTGCTACTTGAGCCTTCGAGATGCTTCCGCACATTCTCGGTCCATACGACTTCTATTTTTTCTTCTGCATTTTCGTGGTCGGATTTGCTATCCTTAAAAACCCTCGACGAATCGTCGATAATATCCAGCTAACCCACGAAGTTACATACTTCTGGTACGTTCGTCAATGCAAGAAATTCCCTAATAGCCTCTACCTTCGTTGGACCCCCAACGATGCCTTTGTCGAAGATAACATGCCCCAATTGATGAAGCCTCGATTGATAAAATATCATTTCGACAGTTCCCATGATTTATTCCCTCATAAACACTATAGAACCAAGCACAAATTTCATCAAATTCTTTTGTCCTCCGAGAATATATCAATATGTCATCAAGGAATACTTGATGGTAGTAAATCATAATCTCCACAACCCATCATTCTTTCGTACGAAAAATTAATAGGCGCACCCTTCGATGACACACTTGGACATATAATTCCTAGGTCTAACAACTCCTTCAATTGCATGTTCAACTCCTGTACTTGGGGATTGACATCAGATAAGGCACTCTCTCTACCGGTTATGTTCCAAGGTTCGATCCGATTTTAAACTCCAACTCTCTTGCGAGCAGCAAACAAGGAATTTTCTTGAAACATGTCAACAATACTCAGGCCATGAGAAGTTCCTTCTAATCCTTCTGTCACGCCCTTGTCATTCAGTGCCAAGATTGCATAGATATCTCATCCCTATGCATTCTCTTCTATCAATGTAGGGAAGAAATGAACCTCAGGGATACTCGTTATTTTCTTCCAGAAATCACCCTTCTTTGTCCCTCGTCGTCAGTCCAACTCAATCACTTCATCTCACCATTGGGTATCACATCATGTGTTTCCCACCATTCCATATTGATCATGTCATCATAAAATATTAATATCGTGACGTAGGTCGGAACTCATTACACTATTCCCCAGGTTAAAGAGACAGTTCATAACTCTTCCTCTAACCATCTGGGTGGCACCCGACGCCACTTCGACGAAACTAAACTCCTTTGGTCCAATGCCCTTACCTAAATCCCTTTAGCACAGTCTAGGGTAAATATCTCTGAGCACTGGGATCTAACAAATACTTAGGTTGGTTGGCGATGGTACCACACACCTCGAGCACAGTGGTCTAGCACTCAACCTGGTGTTTATTCACCGCGATCAAGAATCCTATGGGCCTTTCCCATCTCCCCAATGGTAGTGTGTCTTGTTGACCCGACCGCTCTAGTCATTTCAACCAAACAATATTACTGGTAAGGTGGCATCTTGACATTTCTAGCACCCGTCTCTGGTCCTATACTCCTGGCCCCTGAAGTAGACACTGTTGGCCTACCAACTTAAGAGCCTGGTATGTTCTGCTGAAAATCCTAACTGCGGTTGTTGGTGGTAGTCCTCTGTAGGGGTCCTCTGCTGAGGAACCCATCATCGTGGTGCCATGAACAAGGGTTTTGTAGACATGTATTGATACCAAGATGTCTTGTCCGGTTGGTGTATGATGTTGTTTTGCACTAGATGTCATCCATCCAGACAGTCTTGTAGGAGTCATGCTTTGACTCACCCGGTCAAATCCTTCTCAGCTATGAGGCCTACTGGACTGCATCATGCAATTTCTGAGGTGTTTAGATCCTCACCTTTGCATGAAAGATGGAGTTAAGGCCGATCACGAACCCACTAATATCCATATTTTTTGCGTTCATATGCGGGGCATACCGAAGTAGCTCCATAATCCGGTCTTATAATCTGGCACCATACAACCACTTTGGCATAAGGCATTGAACTCATTGAGCTGGCTCTCAATGAATTCCTCTGACAATTACTTCTCCCGAAACCATTCCTCGAACAGTTCCTGTAACACAGATTTGACGACCATGTTTAGCTAAGGTAGCATCATCTTCCACCAAGAAGAGCACTCCCCTTTAGCTGAAGACTGCCATGTGGACCTTCGTGCTAGAGGTCGTACCCACGAAATGCGAAGCAGATCTCTTTTTTCTCCAGCCATGCCTCGGCGGGTGAGCCTTCCATGGAACTCATGAAATCGAGAACTTAACCCTCTCGAGTTCTTCGTGAAAGATACTGTACTCCTTGGAGTGTGTTGTGGACCCTCAGGGGTACAAGCTCCCTAGCATCCTCTCAGAAGAGAAGGTTAGTCGAGGCCTCTGATATTTCCCTATAAGGACTTCTCAGAACATCCACAACACTTACAACAATCAACTCCCGCCCAAGGACTTTCTCTTTCCATTAGGGGTTAGAATCCTAGAGTGCGGGCACTTTCGAAGGCATTGCACCTATTTCCCCATCACCACATTGTGATTTTCGGTGGCATCCTCCACTGTGACTACCACATGGATAGGTTAAAATTTTAATTAGCGCTACGTATTAATCAAGGGTTGAATTCAGTGGAAAGCGTGACTATCCACAGTCGTGGGGTTGAACTAGCTATGAAACCATATGTAACAACCCCTATCGTTATGACAACAAAAGTGTCATACGACAAGTAAAAAAATGGTTACCTAACATTGTGTTAGGTGATTAAACCATCATAACAATAACAACCTTGCCGACACAACTTTCACATGAATAACGAAACAATGTCAATGCATTACCCATCAATTACGACACAATGTAGACACGTCATCATCATGAATCATGACACACTTAATGATTATGTTTACACCAATTAACAACATCCTACATCATCACATCCCAGAAATAAATATCGATGCAACAGTAAAATCTTAACATTCAACGCTTCGGATAAGGAATGTCATCCGTTAACACCAAGAAAACATAAGATAAAAAAATCCATAAGTGCAAGAAGTCTGAGATCTATACCCAATCCCAAAGAACAAAAATCCTAACATCTAACCATAATTAATACACCACACCCAATGTGCAAGAAGTATGGAAACTAAAACCATCATAGTTATAAAAACCCAAAGGCACAAGAAATCTAAAATCTAATGCCATACATTACATTAATTCAGTGCGTGCAAGGTTTCGATTCCAATTATGAAAATTCCACATTGACGATTCAAGGCACAAGATAAGTCAATTTTATTCCGCAATTTGCCAGAGAATAGAATAAATGAATCATTCATACTTCATTGATAATTAAGTACACGAAATCAATTAAACATTCCTACCAGGCAACCACCCTATTCAAGGCGTAAAAGAAAAAGATAATTAATCCATCATACAATAAATTATTTAAAGATGCTAGTAAGGGTTGTCCATCCATCGTTCATTTGTGCATTGATATACACAATAAGAAGGTTAAACCCATCATTAAAGCATTTAAGGGAACTCATTAAAACAAATGGAATCATACTCTAGTGTCTATCAATTAATCAGACAACCACCTCCTTGTAAGGCATAATAGAATCAAAATAATCAATCAATCTACATCCATATTTTCCACCATGCACACGAAATATAATTACCAATCAATCATACTTCACACTGCATTAAGGTGCAAGGGTATTCATTAGTTTCATTCAAGGTGCAAGGGATCAATTTCTAACCAACTATACATCAAGGTTATTAAACGATGTGAGAGGAATACTTTTATTAATTAGCCAAGAGTAGCATAAATTCGTGGCATGCAAGTAATCTAAAATACTTAATATACCAAGCAAGCAATACTTAAGCGTGATCTCAAGGAGAAAATAGTACAAAATAAGAACCACAAAACCCAAGGACAATAAGGTGGAATATAGGGTTCTAAATCCTTACAACAAGGGAAGATAATAAGGCCTAGTTCGTTCATGTCGACAACATGCCATGACCTTACCAAAATATGTTATGTCCACATCTAACCTCACGCATAACCTAGATAAAATCATTACGACAATGGATCATTTGCATTAAGAGAGTTACGAACAAGGATTTGCCCAAGGTGGAGCATTACCAATAATAATTCAATAAAACTATAAGACGACGACTCATTACCAACATAATGCATTAAAATTGTATAACTACTAGCTTCATTCCATGATCAATTCATGAGCGGAGGATTACTTGAACCCTCCAGGGAGATGGTCTTACAATTTTCCAAGAATTCTCATCACAGGTTGATCCTCCAGGTTACGTTAAATTTATAACCCCTCCTTAATCTTTCTTCTCACATTATTAGTCCCTGTCATAGGCATAGAGGGACTATAGCGATCGATAATGCATTGACTATATATTATTTTGTCCTTTGACCCGAAATATTTGCACAATACCTATTGTTGGAGCTATGGAATTAAAATCACATAACATATATGTACTTCTCTGATTGGATAAGAGATTGGAGGTCTTATTTCCAGCTTCTCTATTCCCAATGTACTATATGGCAACATATCCAAAGTTTTTTTGGTAGACAATATTTTTTAATCATATATTTTTCCTCTATATTGGTTGAAGGTCGATTAATGCTAGCATTAATTCGAATGTTTGTATTATCATTTTCTGCTAGTTGAATATATCTGTAGGTTATGATGTGTACTAAGCATATTGAAATGTTTTGATATCCAAGATTTGTAGTGATTGAGAATTCCAAAGTGTATAGCGTCTCTGGCGGATGTATATTTGTTGAAATGTATTGACACTTATTTTGAGATGCCTCAATAGGCTTGAAAGCGTAAATGTTTACATGACGTGACATCCTCCAACACCCCTGATAGCTTAAATGTTTTCATACCACGAGGTCCTTAGACAACATGACAGTCTTAAATGTTTATGTAAATACGCTTCTTGGAGGACATTTTGCCTCGAAATTTTCTATACAGTTACCGTGAATTTTCATAGTCTTGTTTGTCCACTGCCAGTTCAATAGCCATTGTATGTTTCATCCTTTTTCTGCCATTGAAGCTAGATACATTGTTTACTGGTTCGGTGAGTGCTTATTCTCCGCTGGTTTCTCGGTTGTTGCTTGTTGGTGTTTCGCTCGCGATTCGACCTGCGCTTCTGCATTTCATTGTTTCGGAGTAAGTTTGGATGCCATAGTTTCATTTTGTATTCCTTGTTTGTTGTTCAGTGTTTGCAGTTTGCAAGTAGAATGTTTTCTTATTTGTAGTCGCATTTTCCTTGTATGTTTCTGATTCCTTCTGTGCTTGGGGTGTAGTTTCGTAATCGTTGGAGATACATATATATTGTTCACCGGCTCAGTGGTTCTTGCTAGTTCATTGGTTCGTGGGTTGTTGGATCTATTTGTTTGCATGGGGTTTGCACTTTGGAGCCCTGGGGTGCAGTTCAACTTGTTGGTGCTTTCTCGTTGGTTTGGTCCTTGTTGTTTTCTTTTGTTTAATTTGGCCTTGTAGGGTTGGGGTGCAGTGATGGTTGTTGGAGCTTTTCCTTTTTCTTTTTTTTGGATTGTTATTATTTGTTTGGAGCACTTTACAGTGTTCAGCGCCTGCACCCACAAGTCGACATGCAGTTGTGTTATTTTCCATGTTTGTCGAGGCCAATATCTATTATTCTGTCAGATTTTGCTGCTGCTCCAGTCCTACCATGAAAGAAAATAGTTGGATGCAAAATTGTGCAAGGATTGCATGTGAAGTTACAATATCCGCTATTTTTTTGTTGGAATAAAGCATATGTATGCAGGCTACATTTATAAACCAGGTATGGTCATATGTGCAGATATGAAATTGCATGTTCTTTCTCCTATACATAGACTGGTGTGTGCAAGATACAATTTTTGTTGTGCTTGAGATATGATATGTGCAACAAATATTCTACACGATTATATTTTCATGTCTGGAAGCATGTCTGAGTAGTTTGTATCGTGGGCACAACAGTCTGTGTAGAGGATAAAGAACATGGTTAAAGGGAATATCTGGATAAATTTCCAGGGAAAACCAAAAATCGTTTAGTTGTAGCCATGCAATTGCATGATATTTTTTCGCTTGTAATATATTTTGGGCAGGGAAAAAAAATCTACATGTTTACAGCCATGGATAGAGAAGCACAAAGGTTCATGTTTCTTCCTTTCTAGACTATTCGTTGAGTCAGTTTTGTTGTGTGTACATATTGCTTGTTCTCCAGTGAATACCATCTTCCATTGATGTTCATTGAATTATGTGTGTTCCCACATTGAAACAAATAGAGTAGCTGGCGAAAAGGAGGGAGTCTTGACTGCAGTGGCTGAAGAGGATATAGAAAGGTGCATGCTTGTATTGTTGTTTCATATTGTGTTGTTTTGTATTTCATTTATGGTCTATATATATGTTAAACTAGTTGTGTGCCTTCCTATATGGTAAGTTATCTTGGTTACATGTGTCATAATAAGCTAGTTGATGTCCATTGTGTTTGCATTGTATTGATGCATTTAAACAAACAGAATGGTTGGACAGGACGAAGGACTCTTTGGCGGGTAAATAGACCTATTTATTTTTCTTTTAGATGTCTGTCTTCATACTAAATTTTCTTCGTGTCCATTATATCTTCGATGTTGTTGCCTTGGAAAAAACAGGTTGCTTGGACAGGGATATGACTTTTTCTGTGCAACAACAGAGGATTTTGTGGTACAATATTCTAAAAGGTATACCAAGTGTGCTGGTAAATTAAATATACAAACTGGATGGGGGTATATAATATTAGACTTGAAAACGATCACTTAGCAGTAATGGGCCTTTTTGCGCTCCCTATTTCTACTTTTCCCATTATCTATTATCCCTTTTGTTTTCTAATTCATCTGCTTAGTGTGCTTTCCGAAAATTCCTTCATGCATCAGTTGGCAGACTAACAGTTTGACATATGTGGTCCTACTCCTACCTTATTCCATAGTTACCCACTTTCTCGATTGCGGGTGCCAGTCTTGCAGGTTGAATATTTCTCCCTTGGCTTCCGGGGGTCCACAATATACAGATTGGCCATGGTGCCATGTGCTCATGCCCTGTTTACTGTTAAACATCACTCCAGTTAACAAATTCAGATGCATACATTTTTTCGGTTATTTTTGTCATTCCAATGGAAAATATACAATGCATATGCTTGTTTAGTCCTGATGTTCATCTGCACATGCTTGCATCAGAAAAAGTTGGACTAGTGACACAACCATGAGCAGACAATCATCCTAGACATTGGCAGACTGACAAGGCCGAAGGTAAATATGCATATGCTCTTCTCTTACTATGTTTAGTAAATAGATTTCATGGGTTGTATATTCATCTATGGCATGGTGGATATGTTGATTCCATCTACAACACATGGTTTGCAGCTCGCAAGAGGTATCAACAAGTACAAGTGAGGCGTTGAATGTTCTGCATGTTCCACAAACTAAGAGGTGTGGTTGCGAAATTGTGGCTCCATAGTTCATCAAAAAATATGTGTGTACTTGTAGCACACTACCATTTACTTTAGTTTTCCTGTTCAAAAAATTTCATCAGGTCTAGAGTTGTAACATCCAAGTATTGTCAATAGAGGCCTTGAACAACCGCCAAAGTGGACAAGTGTTCGTCGAGGACATAATGGTTGTCTATAGCACCTACTTGGACAAGGCAAACAAAAGTAGATCCATTATGCATGCTAACATGATAGACAAGGACGCCATGATGATAGTGAAATTGACTCTTCCTCCACAACTTGTCCAAAAACATGCAAAAAAGATACTTCCACATAATGGGATATCCATTACAAATTTTAATATATTGCCCAAAACAATATATGACCGTGGTGATTGCGATTGAATTATTTCACTGAACGAAATAAGCATTATGGAAAAAATTATCATTGTTTGTTCAGAATATCGCTTCGTCCCGGACTCGACTATCAGCCATATTGCACAGAGCACTGATGTTTACCCAATCGGAACGATTGGGGCTGCTGTCACACTGGCGAGAAAATTTGGCTCGCAACACATTCTCCATATAAAGGATGGCGAGTCGGACAACGACAAGGCAATGGTACCGCTTTTCATATTCAGTTTTGTCCTTTACTTTCGCATATGCATGTATGTCGGATAAGTTACACAAATATTGCATTGTTCCATGTTTCAGCTACGATTGTTCGATACATATTCAGATTTGTTTTTGTCAATAGAACAAAAATTGCATAGAGGGCATATTCCACTTATGTTGTTCAAAAATATAACAAAGAAGAGGAATGCTAGAGAAATGATCTTTCGGACAACCCAAGCAACATTTGTAACAGAGTTGTGAGCAGATATAGTAGAGGATCTAAAGAAACTAGCTAGCTCTACAACTGTTGTGCGTACACATCCACAAAAGTATCCTCACTTTGCTTATAGAAATAGCCTTCAACAAATTTCTGTGCCTGTTTAATTTTATTTTTATTTTTTTAAAGGGGAGAGGGGGTGCATTTGTGTATTATATTCTTCAATGTATTAATCCCTTGCTCGCTTTCCCGGGTTGAAGGTCTTTTAGTTGCACCCAATGTGTACTCGACCCCCTTTGAGCCTGTATGTGCAAACTGCAATTCCCCTGCTTCTGCCTTCGCTTTAATAAGTGATGATACAATTGATTGTCTGCAATGCAGTGAAAAATTTACATATATATATGGACATTGCGTCAATTTTGTTATCTGAACCGTGGGAAACACAACCATGCATTGTACGGTTAGACAGTCTCTATTACAAAATGTGCTTCCTGAGTTGGTAGAGTTGTCATATGAAACGTATCTACAAAAAAAGGTAAGCAGTGTGTACATGTTGCGGCAGCTTTGGATACAGAGAAAATTCATCTTAAATGAGGACAATGCAATTTTTCATATTAGTTGAAGAAGTGGAAAAAATAAAATACATGAAACTTTAGCAGGAAACGAAAATACCTCATGTGTCTCTGTAATATTTGTTCAACATCCACATGAATGTTCGTTGGACTTGGTCCATATCTCTATAATCCCCATATATCGCATGGCCCCAGTTATTTCCTAATGGGAACATATATCACATGCAAGAGAAAACAAATGCGACGACATCTTTTCTTTGTATATCAAATTATTTGGTGCAAAGGTCGATGGGTTCTGCTCTATGGAACCTTCTGGAAACTTTCTTGCGGTCTGTTTAAAGTATGGTTGGTTCTTGGTTATTTGCTTTGTCTATCAATTTGTATACCGTGGAACTCCAACTATTCTTTAGAGAACACAAAACAATATAATTGAATTTTTTAGCCAGCTGGCACGCAGATCCGCCTGATAATTTCTATGGCGTTGTGACGCAAATGTCTTGCTTTAGCATATTTCCTTGATTGATGAACTTGGTCAAATTATTGTTCTGAAATAATTTTAAATCAACAAATATATAGTGTGTGAAGTGTAATTGTCCTATCATACCAACAAGAGGCTCTTAAAATTCAAATTGATCGTTGTTTTTCCATTTTTTCTTATTCGCTGAACTTGGTCAAATTAATATCCTGGAATAATTTGAATGAATGAATAATAGTTAATATTAATAATTTAGTATTTGAAAATAATGTTTTTAGATAAAGTTAGATAGGATGAGCATCCCTAAACAATTGCAATTTTGAACCCACCAAAATTTGGTCCTTGTTGTTTTCTTTTGTTTGATTCGGCCTTACAAGGTTGGGGTGCAGTGACAGTTGTTCAAGCTTTTCTTTTTTCCTTTTTTTTGGATTATTATTGTTTATTTGGGGCACTTTACAGTGTTCAACCCCTGCACCCACGGTTCTACATGCAGTTGTGTTATTTTCCATGTCTGTCGAGGTCGATATATATTATTCTGTGAAATTTTGCTATTGCTCCAGTCCTGCCATGAAAGAAAATAGTTGCATGCAAAATTGTTAGAGGATTGCATGTGAAGTTACAATATTGTTTGTTTCTAAAAGTACATGTTTACTATGTATTGCTCATTTATCCAAAAACTTTTACATAAGTGGCCTGACCAGATTGTACAAACTTCCTCGTCTAATTAAATTCTGCAATATCACAAATTAATATTAATAATTTAGTATTGAAAATAATGTTTTTAGATATGTTAGATAGTTCATAGCGATTAGCATCTGTAAACAATGGAACTTTTAGATATTTTATCGGGGTCTCTGGATGCTATTTGTAGGCCACGGAACAATAAAACCTCAATTTTCAGCCCGCCAGGCCGCGAACCCACCATCCAAAAAGTGCCTAAGTATGAAATAAGGAATCCGCATATGTTGTATAAAATTTCATGTCCAGACTTTATAAAAGTACATGTTTATTGTGCATTGCTTGTTTGTCGGAAAAATTTTATATCAGTCGCCTGACCAAATTGCAAAAACTTTCTCGTCTAATTAAATTCTGCAATATAAAAATTTAATATTAATAATATAGTATTGAAAATTTTGTTTTTAGATATGTTACATAGTTGATAGCGATTAGCATCTGTAAACAATGGAAAACTTGAACCCGCCAACCCTTAAGTCCATTTGTCAATTTGTATATCGTGGAACTCCGAGTGTTATTTGGAGAACATAGATCAATGAAACTGCAATGTTGAGACTCATGACCATATAGATACTTTGCATATGCTCTATAAAATCTCATGTCCATACTTTATATAGAGACTCATTTCCACAAGTCCTAGGTGCTATTTGTATATCTCTGCAAGTCCGGTTGATACTCAATTTTCAGCCCACCAGGCCACGAACCCGCAATCCAAAAAGTGCATGGAGCGCATGTCAATTTGCATATCGCGGAAGTCTAGATGCTGTTTGTAGGACACCGAACAATAGATATTTATTTTTCAGCTCGCCAGGCCGCGAAGTTGCGATCCAAAAAGTGCCCAAGTATGGAATGAGGGTTCCACATATGTTCTAGAACATTACAAATGCAACGTTCAGCCAAGCAGCCCATAGTTCCTCCTGTCAATTTGTATATCTCAGAAGTCTGGGTGTTATTTGTAGGACACAGAACAATAGAGACTCTATATTTAGCCCACCAGGCCGTGAACTCACGATCAAAAAAATGGCTAAGTATGGAATAAAGGATCCGCATATGCTCTATAAAATCTCATGTCCATACTTTATATAGAGACTCATCTCCACAATTCTGACTGTCAATTTGTAAATCACGGGACCGTAGGTGTTGTTTGTAGGACACGAAACAATAGATACTCAATTTTCAACCCTCGGCCCAAAAAGGAACAATAGATACTTAATTTTCAGCCCACTAGGCCATGAACACGCGATCCAAAAAGTGCCCAAGTATGAAATGAGAGATCCGCATATGTTCTAGAACAATACAAATGCAATGATCAACCAAGAAGCCCATAGGTCCTCCTGTTAATTTGTATATCGCGGAATTCTAGGTGTTATTTGTAGGACACAGAACAATAGAGACTCTATTTTCAGCATGCCAGGCCACAAACTCGCGATCACAAAAGTGCCTAAGTATGGAATCAGGGATTCGCATATGCTCTATAAAATATCATGTCCATAATTTATATAGAGAGTCATCTGCACAAGTCTAGTTGTCACTTTTTATATCGCAGAAGCGTAGATTCTATTTGTAGGCCATAGAACAATAGATACTCAATTTTCAGCCCGCCAGGCTGCGAACCCGTGATCCAAAAAAGTGCCTGGACCGCCTGTCAATTTGTATATCATAGAATTCTATGTTCTATGTGTAGGACACCGAACAATAGATACTTGATTTTCAACCCGCCAGGCCGTGAACCCGCGATCGAAAAAGTGCCCAAGTATGGAATGAGGGATCCACATATGTTCTAGAACAATACAAATGCAATATTCAACCAAGAAGCCTGTAGGTCCTCCTGTCAATTTGTATACCGCGGAAGTCTGGGTGTTATTTGTAGGACACAGAACAATAGAGACTCTATTTTTAGCCCACCAGGCCATGAACCTCATGTCCATACTTTATATAGAGACTCATCTCTGCAAGTCTCGTTGTTGTCAATTTGCATATCGTGGAAATGTATGTGCTATTTGTAGGCCACAGAACAATAGGTACTCAATTTTCAGCCCACCAGGCTGCAAACCTACGATCCAAAAAGTGCCTGGACCACCTGTCAATTTGTATATCATGAAAGTCTAGGTGCTATTTGTAGGACACCAAACAATAGATACTTAATTTTCATTCCGCTAGGCCGCAAACTCGTGATCCAAAAAGTGCCCAAGTATGGAATGATGGATCTGCATATGTTCTAGAACAATACAAATGCAATATTCAGCTGATCATCCCGTAGGTCCTCCTGTCAATTTGTATACCGCGGAAGTCTGGGTGTTATTTGTAGGAGACGGAACAATAGAGACTCTATTTTCAGACCGCCAGGTTGCAAACCCATGATCAAAAAAGTGGCTATGTATGGAATGAGGGATCCGCATATGCTCTATAAAATCTCATGTCCATACTTTATATAGAGACTCATCTTCGCAAGTCTGACTGTCAATTTGTATATCACGGAAGTGTAGGTGCTATGTGTATGACATAGAACAATGGATACTCAATTTTCATCTCGCCAGGCCACTAACCCGCGATCCAAAAAGTGCCCAAGTATGGAATGAGGGATTCACATATGTTGTATGAAATCTCATGTCCATACTTTATAAAAGTACATGTTTACCATGTATTGTATGTTTGTCGGAATACTTTTATAACACTCAGCCAACCAGGTTGTACAAACTTTCTCGTCTAATTAAGTTCTGCAATATGGACCAACCAACTCGCAAGTCTGCCTATCAATTTGTATATCGTGGAAGTTTAGGTAGTATTTGTAGGACATGGAACATAGAGGCTCAATTTTCAGTCCGCCAGTCCGAGAACCCGCAATCAAAAAAGTGCCTAAGACTTATAGAATGAGGTATCATCATATGCTCTATAAAATCTCATGTCCATACTTTATAAAAGTGCATGTTTACTATGTTTATTGATAATATGTTATAAATTATCAATATGTACTAATAATAATTTAGTATTGAAAATAATGTTTTTAGATATATTAGATAGTTCATAGGGATTGCCATCCGTAAACAATGGAAATCTTGAATGCGCTAGCCCTCGATTCCATCTGCCAATCTATCTATGGCGGAACTCTGAGTGCTATTTGGAGGACACAGAACAATGAAAGTGCAATGTTCAGCCAACCATCCCACGGGTCCACTTCTCAATTCACAAATTATGCGACATACAAATTGACGGTCGAAATCTGTCACTGAGATACAATAGGACCATACACCCTTCACGTCTTCGAGGTATATCTTCTATCATTTTTCTTTTGTAACCCACCCGATCGTTTTCCATACTTTGGTATTTCTTGGAATCAATTTCCCCATCACCGTTGTCTTCGTGCTTGTTTCTAGATATGCAATAATTAATCTTTAATGCTAGTAGCCATCCTGCAGGAACCGTTAAGATTGTCATTAATGTTCGAAAATCTGGAGAAGATTTGTCATTACTACGAATTAAAATAAGATTTGTGCACAACTATGTTATCCTTTCCAAGTATTCATTTCAAAGGTGATGCAATCTTCTTTTTTTGTGCGCCCATGGGTAGGTACTTTTAATAAATTTCTAATTCTTAATCTCTTTTTGTCGTCACTGCCAACTTTGCACTTTTTTCTAATTGTGCAATTACTGAGCTATGATGGTGACAGTGTATTATGCACAAACACTGGAAATTGTCATTGATCAATGAAAGGCTCGAGGAGATATTCCATTGATATGCATTAAACCATAATTTGCGGAGGGTTATATTATCCCTCCCCGATTTTCATTTCAAACATCGTCTCAAGAAAACGGAAATTCTTAATAACTTCTGGCAGTAGTTCTCTCTACACACAGAAAACACATTGGGGCATAATGGCCAGACATTCCACTATTCCAAGGTATATTCTTACTATTCATTTCCCTCCGCCCAGGATAAAAAAAGGAAATGGTCCCTTGGTGCACCGAGAGATATATTTCAAGCCTAAAAATTCCATCTCAACCCTGACTAATCAGAGAACCCACCCAGTTGGATTCATGCCCATCGCAGAAGTTGATACCATGAATTCTGAGCCGAAAGAAGATGATCTAATGGACAATGATACGGCAATGGATGATGGAAATGCAAAGAATATTCCCACTCCTATGCCCAAATTGAAATGAACCATAACAAACGAAGCTTCCCGACTTAGTGATGGTGGGCATGACAACACCAAAAGGAGTTTCAGAAAAGAAACCAACGGTAAACGCAACAATAAGGAATTCCAGACTTCCAAATTAGTCTGTTCTGGGCGGAAGAGTTTCACTATAAATCAATGATATGTTGATGCTCCCAGAGATATATTTCAAGCCAAAAAATTATTAATTAACATCTTCAGGAATCGGGTCCAAAACTCTCGCCATTGCAAGGCATTTCCCTACTAGTCATCTCCTTCTACCCAGAATGGACTAATTTGGGCCTATGGAATTGCACATGCAAGTTGTGCTACTCATTTTTTTTGGACTATGTAGAAGCGGTTTCAACTAAAAACTATTCCACTTGCCCTGCAACCATTTACATGTTGCATACTGTAGATATCGTGCCTGTGTTTGTCACAAATACCTTCAATGTTTCGGCCCGAAGAACTGGGTCCAATTTCAAAGGATAGATGTACAATACTCGGTGTTTTTCTTATTTTTTTAAATGGATTTTCTATTAAAAACATTTTTCCTTCGACTCTTCGTTGTTGCCTCTTTTATGGATTTAACGCATATTATAACTTGCGTGGTTCGGTGCTCTCGTACTTCTTCAATATTGTGTTTACTAATACCAATGTACAATGTTGCAGCAAAATCATTATTCGTGTTTCTAGACATGAAATTATTAAGTTTTAATGCTAAGAGCCCATTATGCAAGAAGTTTAATACTTGACTTAATATGTTGCACCCATGGAAGAAATGAACACCATTACACCCACACGTTCCAATAAAATCTAATCTTCAACAAAGCATTTGCTGGCAATTAGTAGAATATGAAGTTTAGTAGTTAAGTTAATATGTTACAGTCATGGAAAAATGTATCAAGAACATATTTACACACAGAGGTTGCAATAAAATCTAATCTTGAACAACGCATTTGCTAACAATTAGTAGAACATCATGGTTTTGCAACAATGGGGCTTCCTTGAAATTGATTCATGCTTACCAAAACCGCCTTCCACCTTTCTATTTTCCCACTCTTTTATTCCCTCTAGTTTCTCTTCCTGGTTACTTAATCATTTTTTTTTGGAAAATGCCTTGCTCTGCAACTTCGCGGATTCATGCCTTTCCAACGATCGCTTCCCCTTTCTTTAAATTGACCCTCTATTGTTCCCTGTCCCACAAGTGGCACCCAAAGTTTTGTGATATACAAATTGACAAGCAGACTTGCGCGGTGGTCGGGTCAACATTGCACTTCTACTTTTATGTGACCTCCAAACAACATTCGGAGCTCTGTGATATACAAATTGACAGATATACAAACTTGCGACCATTCTTATATCATACCCTCTTCGGTATTACGGTGTCCATTTTGAAGCCCGTCTGTCCACTTTCCATACTTCGTCATTTGTTCAAATTTCTTTGGCAGATCGTCGGTTTGGTGGGTTGATGAAATATTCAGTTCATAGTCGTTGTTTCCTGTGCTCGCGCCCCTTTGATATTAGCAGTTGACAAATATATATAAGATCTTATTGCTACGCATGCAATTAGCAATTTCTGACATTTTACACATTTTGCACTCAAAATTTCTGAAACATCAAATAAAGGCTCGAGAAGCTTTCCCATTCATAAGAATTTAACCAAGATTTAGCGAAAAGTTACATTACCGGCTCTAACTGTTCATTTAAACCATCAACTGTAGAAAATAAATCTTCTCATAAACCTATGGCATCATCTCGACAATAGTTCTATGGAGATACAATGAACATATTCGGGCGCGAGGACCAGAACTTCCACTTGTCCAAGGCATTTTCTTATTACTCAACCTCTTCCGCAGAGAACCAAGTAATTTGGACCTCTGGGATTGCCCATCCAGGTTGTGTCCCTGAGGTTTTTGACTATAAGGACCTGGTCTCTTGGTGCACCGATAAATATATTGCAGAGAAAAGAATTATTCCACTGCAGGACCACTCTTTTGTTTCTTCGTCACCTCAAGTCTTCCGCCAGATGCTGAAATTGTCGAAGCCAACATTGACGATCAAAGGAGAGGATTGCAAATAGTTCCTAACAAATCATAATAACGGATTGGACCTCTTGCCCCTTTTTTTGCAAAACCCAAATCTAGTTCCTGAAGATATTACAAGCATCCACATTAGTTCATTTAGAAATCCATTTCACGAAATTGCCTGGCTGTTTACAAGAATAACGGGATAGGAGTCCACAGGTACTGTTTCCTGCATGGCTCTTTATATTTTGTATTTCACAGTCAACGAACAAGCCATTTTTTATTGGGGCAGGTTAATTTCCTATGAAATCTCTTCCCAATTGTCAAACTACAAAAGGAAAAAGAAATTTTATATGTCACCTTATTTAGTTTTTGCAATAGCACGTTCTGGTACCAAGCCTTGTGGAAGCATAAGGCTTCCCACTGTTTTTATGAGGTTTTTAATGTCTTCCTGTCTTTTTTCAAAGTTTTGTTGTTAGGAGAAGATGCTCCCCGCATATCTGAACAAGAAACTAGTTTTTTGGAAAAAAAGGGGACACTCGAACATTTGGATAATTACACTGTCATAAGAATTTTTGGCTCCACGGAACAGCCTGCTCTCCTTCCATGTTACATTACGGACATAATGTTTTTTGCAAAAGTAGCATGTCAATACAACTACTGGTTCCCTCTGCTCCAAAGGAAGAAAAAAAAATATCCCATTCCTCTGCCTTGGAAAATAGGGGAGTTCGTGTTGAAAAACGTCAACAAAATTGACGATTTCACAACACATTTTAGCATGTCCAACCTCAGATATGATGAAGACATAAGAGGATTCGACCCCTGTGATATTTTTAGACAACATTTACAAACACTTGGCCTCGACGATTGTTTTGTAAATAAACACCTGCCCCAAAACAAATATAGTAGAGACAACGGTCCTGCCTCTAATGTCGGGGATGTACAGACAGTGCAAAGCTACACTAAATTGTACGCGCAATAGGGCAAAGGCCCCAGTGACAAGAGTGTTCAATCCGTAAATACCACTCCAAAAAGTACGACATCCCAGAGCATCGCTCCAACAGCCGATCAAGACAACAAACAAATCTAGAGTTCTTCAAACGGAGGAGGAGATAACGACCCTCCTCACTCTAAATTTGATAGTTCTCACAAGCTTCCAGTAGAGAAGAAGAGAAAAAAAAATGGGGCATGCGGAAGAGCCGGAAATTCATAGTTAGAACACGGAACTTGACACTAATATGGATACCATGTTCCCCTTCCTTCATCATCTTGGAGACGCCATCCACCATAGCCATCCAATGGACATATCTGTTACCCAAAATTTTGACTGAGATGAATCCTTTGTGTTCCAGAGTGCTATTTTTGAGAGCTGAAACAAAAAATTGATAATTGATCAAAAAATGTTAAAAATAAGAAAGGAAAATCTTGTTCAGAGTTTGATGTTGCCAACATGCAACCGTCCCAAATTTGTCAATTTCACACCACGACCGGACAAGTGCTTCATGATTCCATTAGAGGCATAGAGATCAAGAATGTCAAATTGAAGGAGCGATTCAAGGAATTGGAAGACACTTTCATTCCTATGCCATTACTTGTCGATCCTTTGGAAATAGCCATATCTGGCACCCTTGTACCCAATGTAAAACCATCATCCACCCTGCTCGCATCCTGTAAAGGATATGTGGAGAACAATATAAAAAAAAGAATGGAACTGGTTACCGAGGCATGGAAAAGATCACAAACCATCACTTCACTTGGAACCAGGGCACATATCTTGCTCGAGCTTTTGCAAGACGAATTAAAAGATGAAGAAAATTTATTTTTAAAAACGATCATCCATTTTGGCAAGATTGTCAACAATATGACAGAAACAAAAAGAAGAGAAGAAGATATTCCATCCAAAAATTGGATCGGCCAATTGAATGCATGTTGGAAAGAAAAAGTAAACAACCTGCGTCTCATTATTCAGTTATGTGAACAAGCCATATCGAAGAAAGATAAATTATTCACAAAGATGTCAAATATAGACTTAGTCGGGAAAATGAATGACTTCCAAGACCCCCTCTTAATCGCAAACTCCTTACCCTTAACCACGCAAGAGTTCGATAAACATGTTGTTATGTTTAAGACCTTGTCTCTGGAAAATTTTTACATCATCCTTCAATTTGATCAAGCTCAAGTCCACGACTGACTAGTCAAATATGCAGTACAGAATGAGAAAATTCATCAGGCTCTCTCTAGTCTTTCTATCGAACTCCAAGAATTAGAAAACGATCTTTTCAACATAACAATCCGAAATGAGATCAACGTCACCCCAATGAGAGGCTACATTGAAGAATGGCTCAAAAGGCAATTGAAATAGGCCTTTGACAAAAGACAACAGGCAGTTGTCTTTGAAACTGCAGTCATCGGTGACATCAACGAAACGACAACCATAAGAAAATATCCAAAGGACTCGTATGTACCCTCACTGTAAGTTTACTCATCGCATCTTTCTTTGTTTATCAACCCAGTCATTCCAATTTCTTAAACATAGACATTATTCCAGTTTCTTAAACACAGATGTATAGGAAAACACTTATACCTTTCCATTTATTTTATTTTGCAGCTATTGCACTCTATCTTCTTTTCACAATCTCGTTTCTTGTACATATTTCTCTAATGGTCCATGGGAGCCCCAATCTCGGTTTACATGACAAACACATTCAAATTCTGGTTTATATGTAACAGATTTTAATTTTTTTTGTATATTTCAAAATTTCCAGTAGTATGTAACAAACTTTTATTCTTTGACACATTGCAAATATAAATGCATTTAATTTTTATATGTTACAGATTCTATTGCTATCTTTCACCACTCTGTATGACAAATGCATTTAATTTTTAATATGTTATGGACTTTTATTCTTATCCTTCAGCAGTCTATTTAGCAAATGCATTTACTCTTTTATATGTTACAAACTTTTCCTTTTTTTATATTTTTCAAATTAAATGGTGCTCAACAACACAAAATGCATTGTCACCATATATTTTATGTCATCATATATTTTTATCTTTCAACAGTCCATATGGAAAATGCATTTGCTCTGCCTGCCAACCATCATTTACTTTTTCCCCATCTAACGTGATATACATGTTGCACACAACATTTCCGTGATATACATTTTGCACCGAACACTTCGTTTCATTTACAATTCCACCACATTTTCCACAATTTTCTTTCTAACCTCGTTGGTAGGTACTTAACTCCCACGCAGCCTTGTTATTATATCATTCTCATTAATCAAATTGCTACCTTTTATTTCTTTACTTTATTCCCCTTCATTTTAATCTAATTCATCTCTTTTACTAAATCTATGTTTTATCCATGTGTGTAATTATTTATTCATAAGAAGGAATTGCTAATTACTTTATTGGGTTCCCTTGTCACTTTAAGTTATTCACAATATGTGTTTACTTATATATTTTTATTTCACAATATGTGTCAGGCGTGAGTAAATCGTTCGGATTGAATTATGACAACACTACTGTTGAATTCAATCGTTAGCAGGTAGTGTCTGAAATATTTTTTTTAATCCAAAGGAATCGACGGGTACAGGTTACAGGTATAGATTTCTGTGTGGTCATCATTGAGTGGAAGTCTAGAAACATGGAGAGGGCTCTTACCAGAATTAGTAGAAATCTGAACTTAGCCTGTTCTCAGGATTAAAAATTGCAGACTCAAGCACGCAGGCATGCTTTCAGGGTTTAAGAAGGGAGGATTCAATGAGATCTGGCCCAAGGGAGACCACGAAAAGGAAGGAGACTCTGAATCCATTTGGCACCTATGAGTGATGTAGTTGGAAGAACCCACAGAATTTCTAGGCGCGCCTAAGACAGAGATGGGATCCAAAAAACCCCGTCGCCCGAGTTTACTAAGAGGGCGCAGCATCTCGAGGTTCAGATAGCTGAAAAAATGAGAAATATGTCAATGTGGATCACTTGAATCACATGGAACAAGAGCTAATACATCGACCCGCAAGAGAGGTGGAAATCAATTAGTCAACAGGGAATCTGCTAGGGATGTGCAAGAGCCACCTATAGTCCAAATAGATGAGTGGGATTTAGCAAACCCTAATAACGTGCATGGGAACTCAATCGCTTATTTCCTTTAGGGCCCTCTCTTAAGGGAAAACTAAATGAAATCAAGGAGCGGCTTCACCATATCAGTCCAGAAAATCGGGAGCAAGCAAGGTACCAATGGGGGATCTGTGCAAAAAAAAAAAAAAAATTGTTACAGCGGGCTAAAAAGAAAACGACCGAGCAGGGCTGGAATTTGACGTCTCATAGGACAGTTTTTTGGTTTTTAAACGTATTTGACACATGGATACAAAATCCACATGTCAAAATTTACCGGTATAAAAAATCTCAACCCATCATAAATTTTAGGTGCTTAGATTATTATAGTGTGTCACACACTGAAGAGGGGTTGGGAAAAGGTTTGTTGGAGGATTAAATATAACAATAAACAACATTTACTCCCAATCCTAGAAATTTAATTAGTCCATAGTCTTAGTTCACATAAAGTGTTAATAGTTAATTGAATATCCATTCAGTGATGGACAATTTGACACTCATGAATTTGGGGTAAAACTAAAATGACGGGCATGAAAAACAAATGATCGTCATCAAAAATTCACTTGACAGGTAAGATAAATTTGAAATTCCAGCCCTGCGACCGAGAGCTAATATTGTTGGTTTGAATTCGAGGAGGAAACGATGATTAGATAACAAGTGGAAAGGATACCCATCAACAAAGAATAGCTCTTGAATTGTGTCATGGAGTAACCAAAAAAAATTGGTTTAATCGAGAATAGGCACAGACCCGCTCGCATTGCAGAGTTTCTTTGGGAACAGCTGGGTGTGTAAGAAAACACAGATTCTTAAAGGAGAGCCTATCCACTACTCCCCTGGAAAATGCAGAGGAGTTACCCAAATACCAGCAGAGAAGATAGCATGCCTAAAGGTGGGATAACTGAGGTTGAATACACAGGCGTGAGAGAAATCTCAAAGGAATCTTAAGCAATTCGACATCATAAAGCACATAAAATCGAGCTTATCGCAATTAATCCATTGTAGAAATGAAACGACAACACAATACATATATATAATCAACCTATTACAATTACTCCATTTCGAAAATACAACGACATCAAAATTTCATATATATTCATTATCACAATTTGATCCATGGTGAAATAAAGCGACATCAAATTACAGGATTGAAACAACATTTTAATGCAAAATTTCACCAATTTCAACAATATGAACTCAAGATCTAAACAAAACATTTTACACCCGAAATTCACAACCTTAAACGCTTGTTGCAAAGGGTGAACGACATTACTATACAGAAAGAAATTCAGTGTTTAAGACTCAACCCATCATCGGAATCATCCGAGCAATGTCAGGAGTAGAATGGTTGTCCATCTAACATTATTCAAACTACACAGAGTCAAGAATATTCCAACTAAATTCAAAACCTATCACATAAAAAAAACACTTTAACTCAATTAAAAATGCAAAATCGAACGTGATTACCTTAACCGGCTAAATTGCTTGTTGGTGTTCCTCTGTAGTTGGCGCTCTTCCTCGCTCCCACTTGATAATCGTCGAGACCTCATTGTTACCTCCCAGCCAATACTAAGGGTACTCTTCTTCCCTCTGAGCCCCCGAAGCCGCAAAGGGGCCACGCACACAAACCAGAGAAAGATAGCTCCCAGCTCGCCTCGCAAGGTCAAGCTACCACTCTCTATTTGAGCTGGGCATCCCAACTCCCACAAGAAAAATCAGTCAAGAAAAATTATGGCAGCGTAACCTTACGCATACCAGTCATGATCCATTCTCCTCCCCTGCCATTTCATTTATAGAGTTCTCTTAGTGACTAGTTGCCAAAATGCACATTTAATTATTTTTATTAAAATTTTATTAGGAATTATCTCCCCCGCACACTTGTCACCCGATCCCTTAGTTGCACTAGAAATTCATTTAATTAATTAAATTAAATTTTCCAATTTCCTTCACTCACCTAAAAGCGTTCCTAAAAATGTTCCTCAATGTCCATTTATTCCCTCACATTCCCTTAATGATTGATGTCTTTCTTAAAGCTTAGTTGAGTTCATTTAGGAAAGTTCTCTAGACTAGATTCCCTTCTATGTTCCACATTCCTTTAGCAATTAATTTCCCCTTTTTGTCTAAGTCGAATTTAGCAATTTTTGCACATAAACAACCATTAATTTTTTGATAATTTAATCCCCCTTTAATTCTAAATTTGATTTTTTCCCCTTTTATTAATTGCTTAATTAAATTTGTATCCTCATATCCTACTTAGAACTAGGATTTAATTTCAAATAGGCTTCGAAAATTTTTAAGGGAAAAGTTATAATTAATAAACTTTTACTAATACATAATTATTTTAAGGCTCACCATGTCAAGGTAAGATATTGTTTTCTAGGCACCTAGGTTCATTGACTCACATGTTGTTAGGGTCCTAACCCACACATAGGTAGATCAATATATTCAGATGTAATAAAGGTCAATACTAATAAGGCCTTTCAATAAAATAGAATAAGGCAGATATAAGAAGACCTAATAGAAGCTTCCTCTTCTAGAAGGATCTTTCTCTAGATGCTTCTCTTGATAGACATATTTAGTATAAATAAGGGTCAAGGGTATGAAAACCCTAGCTTGGAGATTATTGTAATAGAGCACTGCTCGACTGGAGGTTGCCCCCTCGAAGAGGCCCGTGAACATTGCTTTTTGAATCAAAGTGTTATTTATGTTGTTGTTCTTATATCATTACCGTGTTATTGTGGAGATTATGTTGGTTATATTACTGTTATTCTGCCATTTCTAGCATTTTATTTCTGTTTTGCATATTTATTATATCTGGTATCTTGCAAGTGGTATCAGAGCACTTTCCTTGGTAGAAATTGTGGGATTTTTTTTCTTCAGGGTAGAGACGTATTTCGACGTCTTTAAGCCACAGAGATATGTTGTTAAGGGCATAAACCCGCGGTTGAGGGATTCATACATGCAGGAAATAAAAGTGATTCTTAAGCACACATCTGTTGGCCACCCTTGTAATCCCTGTTGGTACCCCTTCGACTGGTAGTGCATCAAACAACACCTGTGTACGGATCGACCTAGATTTCCTGAAGCCCTCTTTAGATAAACCTATCAGCCGTTGGACTACTGTAGTGTCACCGAGAACAGCACTCGGGAAGATACTCTCTAGTACCTGGGTAGTCGGGTAGTACGGCTAAGGGTACGGTCTATCCTCCTTAGTTAACTCCCTGAGATATTGGGCCGAGTACTACTGTTGGACCCCGCGCGTATATTAGAGAGCTATAGCACATGGCAAACCCTTGTCTGTGGAACCCTTGAATACCTAACCCTTGGGGGACATACATATAAACAAATTAAAACAGACCAGATCTATTGTCGTGCAATTGTGTTTGGGTTTCCAAGTAAATACACATTTCCTTCTAGTTAAGCATTTGGGGATTTCATCACTACAGTATTCTTCAGACCGGAGTATAACTCCGCAGGTGTAAAAAAAAAAAAAAGTCTGGAACTTTTTTCACCATTATTTGAGACCTATTCCATTGGATTCAACTCTTTGCCCTTATCAGTTCACCCATCCTCATGGCCCATACCCATGGCCAAGATCTGGAAACTCGCTTCAACACCTTGCAATCTAGTTTCCTCAAGATCCAAAAAGAAGTGAAACAACTCAGTGCTATTGTTGCCTCCATCAATTCATCCATCAATACAACCATGCAGTCCTCAATGAAGGAAGTCAAACAAGAACTAACCACCCAGCTTGAATCTATCTTTGCATCACTCTACACCAAACTGAAGATCCCTACAGATGACCCTTTCTCTAAAGCACCTCCAAAGACCAAAGGTGAAAATTCCTCCCATCCTCATACCTTTCAGCCCCATCACTTTCAACGTGACCTACACCTTCTGCGGGTGGATGTGAACAAATTTGATGGCTCGAACCCCACCAGTTGGGTAACCCAAATGGAACATTATTTCTCTTTATACGGCATCACAGATGACTTGGCCAAACTCTGGTATGGTGTTCTCCATCTAGATCAAGAACATTGGCAATGGTGGCAATGGAGAAAAACTTCTTGTCAAGGGTATATTGTTTGGACCCAATTTGTGACTAAGCTTTATGAACGCTTTGACATGGACACCAACCATTTGGGTTGTTTGATAAAATTGAAACAATCTGAAACATTAGAATACCTCATAGCTTCCTTTGAGTGCCTGTCTTTTTGAACAGAGGGCATGACTGATGCTTTCTTTCAAGGGTGTTTTATCAGTGACCTCAAGGAGGAGATTCAAGCCCATGTTCTCATGGCTCGACCCTCGAGTTGGGTGGAGGCTACTAAAAGAGCTAAAGAAGCACAACAGGTTGTATCCTCTCAAAACCGAGAACCCTCCTTTATCCCTCCCTTAAACCCGTCACTCCCACTACTCCCTCCGCCCCATTAAAGATCCAAAAATTGACCAGGGCTGAAATGGTTGAACGTCAACTCAAAGGCCTTTGTTATAATTGTGATGACAAATATTTCTCGGGCCACAAGTGTAAGGAACAAAAGCTTTTTATGGCCATCTCTGAGGATATTTCGGAAGAGGATGTTGAAACTCCCCTTGTGTCTGAGTCACCTGAAATCACTTACATAACCCCTCCCTCAGACCCTCACGAAGTAGAACCCATCATTTCCCTCAATGCTCTTACTGGATTCTCCGCTCCCCAAACCCTCAAGTTAATTGGTTACATAAAGCATCGGAAGGTCATCATTCTGGTTGATAGTGGAAGCACCCATAATTTTATTCATCACCACATTGCCCAAGAAACTCATTGCTACATCCATGCTATCAACAATTTCCAAATCATGATTGCCAATGGTGGTTCCATGAAATGTTGAGGGCACTGTGAAAATGTGTGTCTCCAAATCGGTAACTACCACCTAAAATCCCATATGTTTGCTATCGACATGGGTGGTTGTGACATTGTGTTGGGTGCAGACTGGCTAAGAACTTTGGGTCCCATTCTCATGGATTTTAAGGCATTAACCATGCAATTCGACCAGGAAGGCCACCAATATAAATTCCAAGGCATCATTGTTGCTTCACCTGAGGTTATTAGTTCCCATCGCATGGAAAAGTTGCTCAAGAAAGGTCATTTTGGTGTCATTTCCCAACTCCATGCCATACAAGCAACATAGACACCCCCGGTGCTGCATGACCTCCAAGCCCTCCTTTCTAAACATAAAATGGTATTTTCCACTCCCCAAGGACTCCCTCCTTCCTGCGGTGTTCATGATCATTCCATTCCCCTTGTACCCGGAAGCCTTGCTCCCAATATCCATCCATATTGCCACCCCTTTTAACAAAAAAATGAAATTGAGAAAATGGTCTAGGAACTCCTTAATGCAGGCGTTATCTACCCTAGTACGAGCCCTTACTCTTCTCCTGTAGTCATGGTCCTAAAGAAAGAGGGTTCTTGGAGAATGTGTCCTGACTTTCGTGCCCTCAACAAACTGACCATTAAAGACAAATTTCCCATTCATGTCATTGATGACCTCCTGGATGAATTGAGTGGCACCCAATTCTTTCCTAAACTTGATCTTTGCTCGGGCTATCACCAGATACGTATGAAAGAGGTAGACATTACCAAGATGTCCTTTCACACTCATGAGGGCCACTATGAGTTTTTGGTCATGCCCTTTGGCTTGTGTAATGCCCCCTCCACCTTCCAAAGCCTCATGAATCATGTCTTTTGTCCCTTTCTCCGTCATTTTGTCTTAGTTTTCTTTGATAATATCCTCATCTATAGAAAAACCTGGACACACCATCTTACTCATGTGGATCAATTTCTCCATCTACTCTCTCAGCACCAACTTTTCCTGAAACAGTCTAAATGTGCTTTTGGTGCCTCAGAAGTAGAATACTTGGGTCATCTGGTTGGCAAGGATGGCATCAGGGTGGATCCAAAAAATATTGAAGCTATGCAAGACTGGCCGCACCCAAAGACTCTCAAGAGATTGCATGGATTTATGGGCTTAACAGGGTATTATCACAAGTTTGTTAAGAACTATGGAAAGATTGCAGCACCTCTCACTGCTCTCCTCAAAAAGAACTCTTTCACTTGGACCCCAACTGCTGCTCAAGCTTTTCAAACCTTGAAGACGACCATGTGCACCACTCCATTTCTGGCCCTTCTTGATTTCACAAAGACCTTTGTGTTGGAATGTGATGCCTCAGGGAAAGGAATTGGCGTTGTCCTTATGCAAGAGGGCCAACCTTTGGCCTTCACCAACAAACACCTGTCTGAAAGGAATCTAGGAAAACCCATTTATGAAAAGGAAATGTTGGCTATTTTTCATGTCATTGATCTGTGGCGACCTTATCTCTTGGGGAAGCGCTTCCAAATTAATATCGACCATCAAAGCCTCAAGTACTTTCTAGAACAACGCATTTCCTCCCTGGAGCAACAAAAATGGGTGACTAAGCTCTTTGGATATGATTATGAGATCATTTACAAGAAGGGCAAAGACAATGTAGTGGCGGATGCACTATCCCAAAAATATGAAGAAGAAGGATCCATTTTTTCTCTTTCCTTCATTGTACCCGATTGGCTCCAAGTTGTGCGCCAGGAATGGCTTCAAGATCCCAAAAGTTCGCATTTGATCCAGTAATTATAGACCAAGGCTCTGGCTCCCCAAGGGTACTCTTGGCTCCAGGATGAGCTTCGATACAAAGATCGTTTGTATTTAAGTAAACAATCAAAGCTTAAATCCATGGTACTTTCTGAGCTTCATGCTACACCCACAGCGGGGCACTCAGGGTTCACCAAAACATATGACAGGGTCAAACGTTCTTTTTTCTGGGATGGTATGAAATAGGACATCCATAATTTTGTCACTGAATGTGAGGTGTGTCAATGCAACAAGGGAGAAATAGTCAAATCTATGGGCACACTACAACCGCTTCCGATTCCACCTGCTATTTAGAAGGATATCTCTATGGAATTTATTACCGGCTTACCCAAATTGGGGAATAAATCAGTCATAATGGTGGTTGTGGATCGCCTTTCCAAGTATGCTCATTTATGCACTCTTCAACACCCATTTACTACATCCACGGTGGCTCAAATTTTCATGGACCAGGTCTTCAAGCTTCATGGCATGCCGCACTCTATTGTTTTTGATCATGACCCAACTTTCACAAGAAATTTTTGGCAAGAACTGTTTAAGCTACAGGGCACCCAATTGCATCTCAGCAAAGCTTATCATCCCTAGACAAATGGTCAAACAGAAGTTGTCAACAAGTGTTTGCAAACATATCTGAGGTGTTTTGCCTCTGAAAAACAACATCAGTGGGCTCAATGGTTACCCCTAGACGAATGGTGGTACAACACTTCCTACCATACAGCTACTCACATGACTCCTTTTGAAGCGGTATATGGACAGAAGCCACCTTCAGTTCTCTCATACTTACCAGGTACCTTGAAGGTCCAGGCGGTTGACCAAACACTTACAGTTCGAGAGGATATTATTCATATCCTTAAAGAGAACTTGGTCATGGCACAGAATCACATGAAGCAACAAGCAGATCAAGGTCGCTCTGAATGTCAATTTGCAGAAGGGGATCAGGTGTTTCTGCGACTGCAACCATACAAGAAAACTTCCCTCAAGGTCGAGCATTGTCAGAAGCTAGTGCCCAAATTTTATGGTCCTTATACAGTTCTCAAGCATGTGGGACAAGTCGCATATCAGTTAGCTCTGCCCGGTCAGTCGAAGCTACATCCTGTTTTTCATGTTTCATGCTTAAAGAAGGTGATTGGAACTAGGTGCCAAATTCAAACCAACCTTCCAGAGTTAGTTGAAGAAGGATCCATTTGGATACATCCAGAAGAAGTTTTGGACCAGCGTGAGCATCGCCTACATCAGAGAACCATCAAGAAAGTGCTAGTCCAGTGGAAAGATACGACTTTAGTAGATGCCACTTGGGAACCAGCTACCATTCTGCAGCAGTTTCCACATCTCAAGCCTTGAGGACAAGGTTGTTTTTAAGGGGGCAGACATGTTAGGGTCCTATCCCGCACATAGGTAGATCAATATATTCGTATGTAATAAAGGTCAATATTAATAAGGCCTTTCAATAAAATAGAATAAGGAGGATGTAAGAAGACCTAATAGAAGCTTCCACTTCTAGAAGGATCTTCCTCTAGATGCTTCTCTTGATAGACATATTTAGTATAAATAAGGGTCGAGGTTATGAAAACCCTATCTTGGAGATTATTGTAATAGAGCGTTGCTCGACTGGAGGTTTCCCCCTTGAAGAGGCCCGTGAACATTCTTTCTGAATCAAAGTGCTATTTATATTGTTGTTCTTATATCATTATTGTGTTATTGTGGAGATTATGCTAGTTATATTACTGTTATTCTACCATTTCTAGCATTTTATTTCTATTCTGCATATTTATTATATCTGGTATCTTGCACATGTGTTAAAAAAAAAACCATGATGTTCCCTTCAAGACACACTATGTGCTCCAACGGTGTCACTCACCTTTATTCATGTTTCATTTATGCTACATTCCCTTCAAGATGCACTACATGCTCCAAGGGTGCCACTCTCCTTTTGATTGATTTTGGTAGATGTCAATCACTTGGAGTCAATACTCCATTAGGTGGTCTTGTGGGAGACTAAGGGTCTCTAAGGAATAAGGACCCTGCCTTATTATGCGCCCTTTAGAATATTCATGAGTGACTGTCTCAGTTTTCCCTCACGACATCATGGATCTCTCAAACTAGGTAACCGTTAACTTGCAGTTCGATCCATGGTGGGAGTGCTAGTAGATTGTAGCAGGGTTGTTGCCACACCTCTCCCTCAATATCTTTGGTTGTCATGCATGACCCCTTTACTCCAAATGTGAGTCTGATTAGCAAAATATCATCAGCCTGCATCCACCAATGAAACATGTCATCGATCCAAAATCAACATCATAATATACCAGTCATATGTCACATGTGAAATAACAAAATACTCAAACCATAAACAGTCCACTCCCTAACTTGATCCGGAGTCCAAGGAGGTCCATCGATGCCATCGGCATCCTCAATTAGTCCAAATTCTTGCACACTCAAGAGAACCCAGTCAATAGCACAAGTCAATGCAAATATAATCAAATAACATATCATCATATCCACAACATCATCCTAATTCATAAGATAGACAATCAATCATATAAGGAACCGGATCACTTGCACGCAAGTGTCCTCAAAGAATAAGTCACATGAAAAGTGCGCAAGAGCAGGATGTTACATATATTATGAGATGAATGTATGGAATTAGTACTATGTTGATAGTTATTATAACTAAGCTAGTTACATGTGAGTGTTTACCTTATCTCCCTATTCATCATACTTAACTTCAATGAACTGACATTATTAACTTCATACTACATGTTGAAAGATGTATATTAAGAAGAATAAGCTTGAATGTCATTGATATAAATAACATAGAATGGTAACACTTGGACTTTACTACATATGATATCTGTACAATACTAGATCATTATTATCCACGATATTCAAGTAATGATTGACTTTATATTACTAGTACATAGCCATTACAACTCTTATACTATCTCTATCATATTAATGTGGGTTTATTACTCATATGTAATGATTACAGACAATGTAGTAATATCTATAACTCTATACGTGATATCTCACCTATGTTAAGAAGTATCACATATAAAGCTATAACTATGAGTGAAGCAAGCACTAAGAAGCTCGTATGATAATAAATAAAGGTAATCTAATCCAGTTTGTTCGTATTTTATGTCATACCAAAGCATTACCCTAATAGCTTAAGCACATGATCCATGATAGAGTGATCATCTTGTATTCACAGTATTGATTCACTATATTTCCATAATTAATCCAGGTGTGTTGACTAATGGTAGATGATGTAACAAAATATTTGATATAGATTACAATATATGTTACACTGCTAGATATGATTAAGCCAGTACTATCTCCATTACATCTTACATAACCCTTACTAGTTATAATGATCTTACTGTCTGGGCTCTCTGTAATCCATGTCCATTAAGCTAAGAGATATGGCCAATGTATACAGTGTGCACTACTTATACCATCATAGCAGTAGTATACAGTAAGTAATGGAGTTTACTTATAACATACTTGAAACTTTTTGTAGTCACCTAGACACGTCAAAAGAAACCAAGGAAAGACTAGAAAAACATGGGCATCACAAACTTGGCCAAGGTGATTTCTTGAGATTAAAAGATTGAATTTTAAGTACCAAATACTTTATTCATATTATACATATCATCATGTAAATTTTATCTAATTGCATCCAGTAGGAAAAAATCCATATCTTGTTCCATGCAATGTAGGGGGGTACATTCAACATTGTCGCCATTGATGAAGACTTGATGCTTGACTTCAAGATCAACTTTAAAGTTGTGGTGGAAAATCAACAAAGGAAGGGACAAACACAATTTGACCATTCAAATGAGTTGGTAAATAAAATGACAAGACTGTGATTGTTTATTACTTGCCAAAATATTTACGATTGATTTAATCCACCAAGTGATTATGTGTCTATTTTTTTTAAGCAGAAAAGAAACACCTGTTCATTTGATGGTTGTGGACAACAACCCCATGATTCTAGTGGTTTGAAAACCCATCACGGTATGTGTGTCTTTAAAATAAATTGTATAATATGACGATTATAAATATTTCCTTCAGATGGTATACTTACAACTTTTCTTATTTCAATGGAAGAGCATGTAGATGAGGCTGCTCGAAGAGGAGAGGAACCAACGACAATCCAACCAATGGTGTCAAATACTCCTCCAAGTAAAAAACATAGTAATGATATTCATGCTAATGAAACTAATTTGCTATGAATAATAACTAACCATATCCTTTTAACACTTTTTGTTATTGTAGTGGATGCCCCTATAGTGCATTAGCATCCACATCCTACTACTAGAAGTAGTACAATGCTTCAGACGACCCATCATCTTTCAGTAGAAGAACATGGCCCAATAGTTTAAGGTTGGGATCAAGACGAATGTGATGATCATTTACTGATGAATTTTATCCAAAAGAAGAAACAAAAAAATAAGTGACTACAAATCATTTCAGGAAAAAAATTATTAATATAAATTATTGACTGTACAATTTTTTGTTTTTGTAGTTGTGTGTGAACCTTATATGTTTTGTATGTGTGTACCTTCTTTCTTTCATTTACCTTTAATTCTTGTTTTGATACATTTTATGCATGGTTGGGTATGGGTAATTGAGAGTGATGCGAGGAGGGGAGGGACCAAACGAGCTTCCACCTTCACGTGGTTGGTCTTGTTTAGTAGAGAATAAATTATTCTCAAAACCAAGAGGATCTCATTCATGAGGTATTCCTATTTAGTATTTCAAGAGTGTAGTACATGTTTAATTATTATTCAGTCATATAACATTTAATTATATTTTTCAAATTAAATCTCATAGATGTTTAGTTAGTATTCAATCATTTAACCTATTATTGTCTTTGACAAATGCAGGTTTGAAGGGCGGTCACCTTCATGAACCACAACACATTTTCAACAAGGCACAAATCGTTTACTTCTCTTGCATCATTAGTTAGTTACATTGTGTAGTATTTATTGCATGCATTAGTTAGTAACATTAAACTCAATGATAAGGCTTCTTCCAAATATGATGCAAGTTCATTACTACTTGGAACATTTTTTGTGAAGCATTATGATAATGCTTCTACCCTCCAAGATATTTATCCAATATGATGTGTAGGTAGTTATAGCTTCACCAAGTGCCCAACCAAAACATCCACCAGAATATTGAAGTATTCAAAAACTTCGGATTCAATAGATTTAAAAACCAATTATGAGGTACTTATTCTCAAATTTAATTTTATTTGTGTGTTCTGTTTATCTATAATGTCACATTATTTAAGAGAAACACCCTTGACCAAGCCTTAATCTATTCCCTAGAAATTGAATGTGAGATTGATAGACACACTTGTTTTCCTCTCTCTTGTAACCATAACCCTAACCCTCAACCTCACAACCATAATACTACTTGTGTATCTCAACCAGTCCACCCTCCAAACACTAATTTTTTCGGCCCTTCCTCCTCTCACCCAAATCAATTGTGTCACTTCCATAAAATATAATCACATTTTGTTGCATATTATTGTGTATTAAAACATTAGGCCACATCCAAATAATTGTACATTAAACAACATACCTTTGACTATGCAAATGTCCCACCATCCCCTACCCCTCAACTGAAACTCGAATTTATCCATCTCCTCAATCCTACCACTATATATCCTTCATTACTCTTAATGATGAAATCTCTAGATCTTATTTTTACTCATAACTGCTAGGTTAAAAATCAATTAGCCACAATCATCCTTGACAACAACAATATTAAACAATAAAACTCATTTCTCATAACCTTATGGAATGACTGCAACTACCTACCACAACCCATCCCTTTCTATATCATCTTAGTTGGGTCTAACAAAATGACCATCCCATGTTGTTAATCAACATTGCAAGATTAGATTTCCTTCTAATAATTCATTAATTTCTTTGTGAATTATTGTTTCTAAGGAAAGATTCATGGGTTGATGTTTCTTTCATATTGGTATGACACAATATTTAATTGGTATAGAGTGTTTCACAACACTTGGTTCAAAACCATGGAATTCCTTGTAAGACATGTAAAAATATTGTGAAACTCCCAAAAGCGTTTGGTGAAGATCTCTTTTTATTCATCTATACATAAGGCCCCTATATACAACATTTCAAGATCTGTTAGTTCCAATATGTATAGGGTTACTTTAGCTTCTTCAATATTACACTTAGAAAATTAGTTAGTAGGAGTGCTCTTTTGAGAAGAATCACTAGCTAGAAACTTGTTTTCCAAAGGCATTAATCCCTTGGGAAAACATTATGTTTTAAGTCAATGACTCTAGAAGACTTGAAAACTTCTTCATCTTGATATGCTAGGAAACAAATCAAATATTTTCCATGACTCTTTATTATCAGACACATGAAGGTAGTATAAGAATATAACAACACATTATAGAGTATCTCTTAAAACCTATTTATTTGGATTAGGATCATATATAATAGGCTTATTTGAATGGCATTTAAATCTTTGTGAATGTAAGTTAGATTTAAATACAAGTAATCTTTGGTTAGATGTTGCATGAGTTAGGCATATTGTTTAAAAATATTTTTGGCTAGTGAATAAATCGGCATGACTAGATTAATAATAAGTTCAAACTCATCGAAAGCATGGATGCATTTGTATCTTATCTTAATAGATTTTTCTAACTTGAGGCATAAGGCATCAAATTCCAATATGTTATTGGTAGATTCAAAATTTAAGCAAAAATATAAGGAGTAACACTTTTCTAGGGGAGAGTAGAGTATGATTCCAGTGCCACAACCTTCACTAGAAGAGGCATTGTCAAACTACATGTTCCACATTTGATTATCTTAATCATCACTAGGATGGAAAACTAATGCATTCTTCTCTTAAATGAAAACATGATATGTACCTAGGTTAGTTTCTACAAAATAAACATTGGATTTTGGTAAATTTTTGACATAAGATGCAATTCTTAGATCTCTAAGAATGACACTTTTCTTAGGATTCAATGCACTATCATGTTGGAGCCATTTAGATTGAGGTAACCTCATGTTAATTGTTTCCATTCTCATCCTAAAAATTTTAGAGTAATTTCCTACATCATGTCTACTACTTGAAAATTACAAGTGGTGTGGATCTCAGGGTGGGTATTCATTACTACACTTAAATATTTGATCTAACCGTCATTTGGTTGCATTTTTTTGTTAAATTTCATCTTGTTCTTTATTTCATTCATGCATGATAGACCTAATTGTTCCATGATAACATTTGACATAATGTTTGGTTGGGAACCACCATCAATTAGTGGGTTATTTTACCCATAATTTTCATAGAAACGTAAAAGGGTAGGTATTTAGCTTCAGGTTTATACCCAATTATCACATCTACATCATTTTATTCTTCTAGGACAACTATATTGGAAACGAATGGCTCAATTGTTTTCCTATTTGTTGGAAAGAAAACATCATTTGTGAGGGTTTTATTTAGATTATCTTGTTGTTTGAGAGAAAAAACCACATCCAATGGGTTTATATTTTCCTTAATCACAACCAAGTTGT
>ML786979.1:170664-232553 GCA_009831015.1 Picea engelmannii
TGGAAACGAATGGCTCAATTGTTTTCCTATTTGTTGGAAAGAAAACATCATTTGTGAGGGTTTTATTTAGATTATCTTGTTGTTTGAGAGAAAAAACCACATCCAATGGGTTTATATTTTCCTTAATCACAACCAAGTTGTTTGCTATTTTATATGGATCATAACCTTATAATAGTGGAATTATGAGGATGAGCAACCAACTATGCTTGTTTCTTTCTGTTTAAAACATACAATTTTTCAAAATTCTTGACTTTGTCAAAATAAACATTATTGGATCTATTATTTTTCACATCCTTCATTATATTATCGAGTTATTACAAATATATCTATGAATGAGCCTTCTGATCCTCAGAAAATTAGGGTCTCAATAGATCTTTTAGCTTCGTATATTACCAAATTTTTTTACATCAGTCCATCAAATCTATATGAGTAGCTATGAAGTATTCTCTCAATTAAGGGTGTGCAATTTTATGAGGCATCTATTTGACTAACCCACATAGTTTAGAGATAGGCTTGTAAATGTGTGTGTAAGGTGTGTTTATCATATAGTATTTGGTAAATTTTGACTTCACACTTTGTGGTACAACTTTGTAGTTTCTTATTATGGTTTGTGGACTCAATGTATTCTTCTTCAAGTTCCAGAAGATTAATACTATTTTCATTCAAAACCAATTCCCAATATCTAGCTTGATGGATCATAGATGATGGGGTCTTTTTTGAACATGTCCACTGGTCCAGTATGGATTTTGTTTGGACATATAGGCTAGCACTTGTGAATAGAGAGATGCAACATCTTCAAAACATACATTGGGAGATAGCCAATTGAAGCATGAATGAACATATATAGTATCAATATATTTGATATTCCATATAATTCTTCCTTCATCAAGTTTAATAAGATGATACATACCGAATCTAAACAATTATATTTGAAAGTTTCAATCATTATCATAGTATGATTTTCTTGATCCATGAAGATATCACCATAGACTATGGTAAGGGTGATAATTTTATATAGTTTATTGTAGAGTCCTATAGTGAGTATGCATTCAAGTTAGGTTGGGGTGTTACACAAATATTTCTCTTTGAGGTCCTAAGTGTTATGCATGTATGCAACAACGTCTTTGTAAAGTTATCCATTGTTGTAAGAGTTGGATGTAACTACAATCTATAAGAAATTCCATTAATGTCCATAGCTCATAACTTATGCACAACTTTGTGTTTCCATGGGATGCAAACGCACACAAAAATACAATGTGTCATAGAATATTCATGTAATTTTATGGTTATAATTATATATATTGCATCGCTAGTTGAAAGGAAGTGGCATAGAGATGTAGGAAATAGGATGTCAATGGAGCTAGGTTAGAAGAAGGGTATTACAAAGGACATAAAAAAATCCTATAAAAATATAGTAGGTTAGAACAAAGAGAGATAAGAATTAAAGCAAGAGAGATTCAAGAAATAAAAAGAGAAAATAGAAAAAAGTGGTGTTACTGTTCAAACTCTCACTAAGGGAAAGTCTATCTTTTTGAAGGAGAGATTGGGGAAACGGATAGGCAAGTCACCCATTGTCAACTCAATAGAATTGTCTCTACAATTTAAGGATATGGTTCCTAACCTAAGGAGGGTATTCCTATAGGGTCAAACTAAGTCCTATCATTGTAGTTGGATGGGGAAGGATTAGGACTTGGTTTTGACTTTGAGGTTTCTATCTTCTCTAAAGGGGTAAGATAAGTCAAATGTCAGAGAAGACAATTTGTGACAAGATTGAAGGTAATGTAACTTAGAAAATTAATATCAATAAATGTTTTGATATAAAGTGTTTGCATGAAATTGTATATCAATGTGTTGTAGCCATGTACCATTCATCAACCATATATCAATAACCAATGAAATTGCAATGCATGTATTTTTGTTTAAGGAATGAAAACCTATGTAATGTCTACTCAACTCATAGATGGTTGAAAAATAAAGTGAACGTATCAATGTACCATGATCATGTTCTCATATGAATGATAAATTTTCACAAACATGTATCTCTTGTTTAAACTACTTAAAGCATCATTTCCAATAGAAAACTTATGTGGACATATTTTAAATGTTGATTATTACATCAAGTGAATTGTATCATTAAGGCATCAAGCATTTACAACCATGAACCATCGAAGTATCAAAGCAATATGAAAAAATACCAACAATTAACAAAGGACGATGAGCAAAAATTATTTTAGATCATTCGAGTTTACAATGAATAGGACAGCAAGACAAATGTAGAAGTGAAACTCAAACTGCAACAATACTCAAGTGCATATGCCTTAGATCATCGTCATTAACCAATATTAGAGTATATATAAACATGTTATATTGTAATTCCCAACTTATGTTTTATTTCCTTGTCATATACTTGGCAAGTGTCATAAAACAAATATGACAGCTCTGCAACTTTAGATAGCAATAAAAACCTTCACAAACAATGGTAAAAGGGATGACACTTTTCCTTTGAACAAAGACATTAGCAAAATTTGAGCATTGATATATTCCTTAATTACATGTAGATCATGAATAAGCCAAGTTATTACCCCAAACGATTATATTGTCTATTCATTGTACTATTTATGCATTTTATCATAGTCATGGAAACAACTTTAGATAGTGACCAATAGACAATGTTAGGCCTTTAAATAGGGACATTGGGGCATGCCATGCATATTTCTTTCTATGAGATATATAAAGCAATAAACCACCAAATATTTTTCAATATATGATATCACAACATTAATACTTATGATATGACAATTATGTAATTCGTTTGTCAACAAACAACCTTCATACAATTCTGAAAAGGGTGCAATGATGTGCACTTTTAAGAGGATGTTTGCATCAATTTGGCATCATTTTATCATAGGTAAATGCATGGAACACAAAAATACTTTAACGCTATGAGGATGAATGATATATGGTTCTAATTTAGATTTGATCCTGAAAGACTTGTTCAATCTAAGGGCTAAAGAATCAGTCGTGAAGCCCTAATACATTTTCTCTTTTTGTAGGTAAATATATTCAATGTATTGATAGTTTCATGCCAGATGAAAAGTTTAAAGTTCTAAACATTCCCAAAAGAAATTTTCAATGAATGTTAAGATGCCAAGATTTAGATTCCTTTGGTAATTAAGTCACAAAATCTCATGAAATGTGTTAGGGATAATCTAAAGTTTGAAGTTCAAAAGAACTACACATGTCTTTCAGAACTTTAAGTAATTGTAATTTTGAAACGATCCTAAAAAACTTTTACCAAAGCCTTTGAAAGTAAAAGTTTAAAAGGTTTTCATAACCTTTTTGGGGTCCTTTCAATGTTTGAACTTTCTAAAATCACTGACACCTTTCAAGTACTTTTAAAAGTTGAACATTAGAAAAGGACCGAAAGACTTTTAAGAAAGGATCAAAGTAAGAAAAAACTAGCTCAAAACCATGGTTAGATAATATGCATGATATTTTTACTAAGAAATTTATAGATTTTGAAAAAACAAATATTTTCCTTAGTGAATTATTCAAACTAAAAGAAAATAAAGGAAGATAGATTATCATTCAATACTTTGGACTATATTTTGAGGGATAAACAAACTATTAAAACAATCCAAGCATATATTAATATTGTCATGATAAAAATTATTCATGAGCTTGTCATGATAAAAATTATACACATTTTTTAAAATAATAACCTTTCTTTGAAACATTGACGACCTAGTTCATCGATGGTTCGACTAGCATTACGTTTTCCTCCTGACCCAGTAACCATCAAAAACACAGTCAATTCATTGGTACCTAGTTGATAGTTCAATGGGGTTTTGATGATCTTATGATGAAAATTCATCGATGGTTTGTTGTATCTTAGGCGATATTCCGATGGAGTAGAGACGAAAACGTGATGGATTTGAGACGAACTATAGTGGATGATACGATGGACTGGTGATTCTCATTAGTCGATATTTCAACGGACTAGCGACGAAAATGTGATGGATTTGAGATGAACTGTAGTGGATGATACGACAAAATCGTGGCAATCATTAGTCGATCTTTCTATGGAGTAGCGATGAAAATGTGATGGATTTAAGACGAACTGATGTGGCATGTTCGTCATAGGTTAGTCTCTCTTACGATGAACAAGCAACGATAGCAACCTAGATTTGGGACCTTCATTGGTCAATGGTAAGGAAAATGTATTATTTTGTCTTGTGATGAACATGGATCATCGTAATTTCGATACAGGAATTTGGAAGTTGATAGGCAATTTTACTTCCATTCCATACACTAATTCAAAAGGGTTTTTCTAAGTGGAAGTCTTAATGGAATTTTCGCTCCAAAACGTGTTGTCAATCCATCCATCATAGCCTTATGAGAATACATGTTGTTGTAGAATTTTCTAAGGAAATACAATGTCATCATTTCTAGCCACAAAATGAAGAGGAGAGAATAGTTGGAGATCACTTGAATTTATTTTATGTCATGCCTTTAGTGCATCCCAAAGAATTTGATGGAAAAAGAAACAAAACCACTTTCTTCTACTATGATTAATTCATTCTATTCTTCTATATTTACCATCTTTAGATCATCCCCTGCAGCTAGTAGCTCCATGAAACATTCTTGATGACTAACCTTTTCACACAACATCAATGCATGTTCACCATTTTCTATCCTCACTGTCAAATGACATTTCAATTCTATGAATTGTTTCAAAGTTATATGACATCCCATTCTGGAAACCGTGTGAAGAGGGAATATTCATGTTTTTTCTTTGTCCTTACACAAAACTCAACATTCCCACCAACCTCTGAAAGTGTATTGGTTCCAAGCTCTTCCTACTAGTTTTCCTTCCAACTTTAGTCATAAACATATTGAATAGATCAAGAACATTGATCTTAAGCTTCATGTAGTACTCTCGTGACTTACTAGATAATTCATCAATGAATGAGATGAAATATTTAGATTCTTAATGGAATCCACACGTACCCCACAAAATGTCTAAATGCACCAGCTCAAGAATCTATTGAGTTCTACAATCACTTGAAGAAAAATAAACTATTTTCTATTTTTAAGGACACGCACTTCACAAAACTTAAAATAATCATGTTATATACCTTATAATCCATGGACTATATCATTGGTGCACATCTCCCATGGGGTGTTTTCTCCAATATTTCCCATTATTTGATTCCACGACATCAATCTTAACTACATCTTTGTTGTGCCCACTAGTTTTTTATTCTACATGGATGTTAAACTAGTACTATTCATGACAAGAGAAGTCACATCAAACTCATTCATTGTTCCAATCCTTAATCCCTTAGACAAAATAATGAGTCCATGAAACAACCTACAACCTTCTTCAATGAATAGTGTTTCAACTCCAACATTGGCTAATTATCTAACTAAGAGTATATTGTGTGACAAACTAGGCATGCGCCTCATATTAGGTATTCATTTAACCCTTCCATATTTGTACTTAATTCTCACATTGCATTTAACAACAATTTCATGACTGAAATTGTCACTAAGGAATACCTTTAATTTTTCAACCGTTTGCATGCCCTTGAACCACTCCCTATGTGGATTCATACAGAAAGAATCTCTAGAATCCACCAACCATGCCTTTTCTTGGATATCAATTTCCAATCATGTAGCTATAAGATACATGCTTCCCTTCATGCTAGAAACTCTAGTAGGAATACCATCTTTCTCCTTGGAAATATTAGTTTTATACTCACTTTTCTTGTGGGCCTTTTTCTTTCACTTCCAACGTATCAATTATTGTCATTTTCCTCATCTAATTGAATATCTCCCTCTCGATTTGGCTTTATTGCCACCAAATTTTGTATTCATCTTCTCCTTGGCACATTCTCTTGTCAATAATTCTTTCGAATTTCACAACAGGTTAAAAAATACCATTTATTATTTCTTCTTGTAACAGTTGACCAACAACCTCATCTATCTTTAGAATCTCCACCTTAGTGCTTCCACTCATGAAAACAATAAGGTTATCACAAGAATTGTGTAGATTTTAGAGAAAGTGAATGCATTGCTCAACATTCTTCACCTCATCTCCAATTGTTTTTTAGTTGATTTCCAAGAGTATTGAAATCATTTAGGTGATTGATCACCCTATCACCATCCCTCACCTCGAGGGAATATAACTTATTCCTTATTAATTTCAAGTTCATGGGATACTTGGATTCATACAACTTCCCAAGCATTTCCCAAAGATCCATTGTTTTTTTTTCCCCTTGACACATTCATCAACACAAAATTAGACAAGTTAATGCCAATCAATGCAATGGCCTTACCATTCATCTTGTCCCAATCCTTCTAATTCATAGTATCAAGGTTATTTTCCTTCATGGAGACATCATTCAACTCTTTCTCAATAAGAAAATACTCCATTTTCAATTTCCAAAGGTTGAAATACGACTAGTAAATTCCTCGATCCTTGAGTGGTTAGAATCCATTTTCCACTACATAAATCCTTAAAAAAAACCATTAAAGTTGAACTAGATATAGCACACCAAAATTAAGCTCCTTGCTGACAGATAACTAAAAATATACCATCATAATTGTAATAACCTCCACAAGATTGCATAGTGAAACACAACAACTTCAAAGACATGAGCTCTCCTTCAACACAACAATCTAGGATCATGAGTTTCCTCAACTCGATGAAAATGGTGTCCCCTTGATGCAAAAGATGCTATGATATCAATTATTAGCCAAAGTGGTGGAGATGTTAATAGTGTGCTAAAATGTTTCTCAACATTGATACCAACTATTAGCCAAACTAGAGAGATCGATAATTTGCATAATTTTTTCTTAGTATTGATACCAATTGTTATCTAGAGTGGAAAATTGTATAGTGTGCATATATAATTCTCAATTAGAAAATATTAACATGCAAAGAAAGCTCCGCAACATATACCCAAAATTCAAAACTCGTGACAAGATAAGAGAGAAATAACAATGAACACAAATATTTAATCATGGGTCATCTAGATGATTGTTAGATGATCCATTAAGCCCAAAGAATCTCAATATATCTTTGGTACCTTGATGACTGCTACAAACCTCCATATAAATACTATAAGAAACTCTTGAACTTCTTAATCAGGTTCAACAATACACATTTTCACTACTATCTAGGAGAAGAAGATTGGATTCAACATCAAAAGAATGTGATAAGTATAATAGCCATACTATTAAGATAGGACTGAAAATAGTGTTGACTGTAATAGGATTCCACATCAATATATTGGTCTTCAATTCCCTTTGGATCACATGATTATGGTTCAATATTGTCACATTATTTATTTAATTGATCTATAGCAGTAATTGTTTTCCTAATTATAGGGTCTGGGCACATACATACTTTACCCAAGGGTAAATTTGGACAACAATTTCACAAGAAAAAATATGACTAAGTTAAGAATCATTATGAGTAGTGATATCTCTTGGTAGATGCTTCTAAACGTGTTAGGAAAGAAACATACTCCTAACATCTTGGCTTACTCAATGGACCTAGGACCTGTGAAACTCCTGGCTCAATATGGCCTACTTAGTTCAACATGATGAAAAATATTATTTTTTTGATTAATGAAACCTTTGTCGAACCTTCAATGAAGGAGTTATTTTATCATATGACTAACGAAACATTAGTCATTCCACCCAACCAATTTTGGAAACACAACAAGTTCATCAGTGCATTGTCAATGTTTCGATGAACTCTAGTTAATCTTATGATGAAAACAAAATAGTTTTGAGACGAATGACGGTCAATGGTACGATGAACTGGAAATGAACATTGATCAATCATACAATGAACCTACGATGACAATGGTTTTTTACATTAGTTAATTGTGATCCATGTTCAACGTAGGTTAGTCTCTCTTACGGTGCACTAGCGACGACAACATACTGGATTTTGGATGAATGGTGGTCAATGGTACGATGAACTGGTGATGGACATTGGTTGATCATATGAAAAACCTACGATGGCAATGTCTATGGAAATAGGTCAATTTTGATCCACGTTATTTGTAGGTTAGTCGCTCTTACGACACACTAGCAACAAGAACAAACTGGTTTTGGGACGTACGACGGTCGATGATATGACAAACAATTGTGACTTTCTTGCTAAAAAATGGGTTGTAACCTTCGTCATACTTGAAACGTGTGTGTGTGTGAGGTGTTTTGGCTATCCAAATTTTGTGCACTTGTAGATTTTAAAGTAATCTTATGTTATCTTCATGATTGAATAGATTCTAGTGTTGGTTATCGATGTTGATTTGACATAACATTGAGTTGAATTTTGTAAGTGATTTAACACATATCTAGAAGACAAAGGATGATATTTAGTATTTTAATAATATGTTGTAATAAGTCATTTTTAAATATGGTATATGCTTGGAGAGTATGCCCTAAGGGATGAAACTTGATGGTATTGAAATACACTTGATTGGTGTTTATTTTCTTGGTTTTCCTTGTGAATTGGGTTGAAGAAAAGCGAATAATTTGATGTTTTTAAATCAATATTTCAGATTAATCCCTAAGATTGAAAGTTCATAGGAAATAGATCCATGAAACCTCAAGGTTGAGGTGAAATTTATGAATTTTCACTAAAAGTCAAATTTCCAAAATTTATACATCTTGACCATCAATTACTTTAGGGATATGAGAAAAGATGATTTTATTGAGCCTCATCACCTATGCTCGGTGGTCCATACCACAAATCCCGAAGGAAAGCATAAACTTGGTTGGAAATATTTCAAAGTTCAAAATAGAATTTCAAATTGGGAGGGTAGTTTCAATTACTCAATTATTAATCCTTCTTTTATTTTCCATTCTATGAAAGTACCTTGTGTTTCTATCATGTGATTGGAACCATACACTAGGATACTTTACTCTCCAAATTTATTCTTCTCGTTGATTTGAAATATTTATCTTATGGAACTCCTCTCTTTTCTTGAATTAGAAAATAAATATCCCAATGCTTCAATTTTTTCCCAAGTAGCTACTAACTTTAATTGTACTTCATTTCCTTACAACCCTAGTCTTTGGACCATTACTTGATATATAATTGGAGATTCATATTTTATTTCTCCCACTTGAAAGAATTATACTCACACATTTAGTGGAAGGGTCCATGTTTCTCTACCGAATTCTAAGATTTTTTCTTCTTTTGTCCATAAAAGGATGTTAAATATGAATGGAATGGTACCTAAATTTTAGTAAGGGGTTATGTCCAACACTATGGCCCTATGATTTGAGGATGATACGTGATAATGATTGAGGATATGTCCATATGTTTAACCATAAAGGAGTCTTGAACCAATAATCAATCCAGTGTTTCAACAATGAAACATGGCCCTATCCTTCTTTTGTTTGTTTGAGTGTATTTCCTAGATGGGGTTTAATGTAAAGGAAGCCCCACACCTACATGATTTATTCAATCATTTCTCTACATGGATCTCTGACAATTGAGCCGCCTCTTTTCTCTTTATTTCTCAACAAAAAAATCCAACTATTATTAGTTGATTGTAGGATTTTCTAAAGAGACTTGTCGAAGAGTGTCCCAGCAATGTCTTTCTTCCAATTAATTTTTCAAATAATATTTGTGACCTTAAAGGGTGATCATATATGTAATATTATGCCTTAAAATGTGATCCAATTATCTCAAAGATAAATGTTTTCCAAAACTATAATGGGGGGATCCCATAGAATGACTAGTCCCCTAAAAAATCTTATGCTTCTCTTAAGATCCACTCTACAGTTTTCTCGATAGAGATTTTTATTTTTTCAAAGCTTGTGTATCATAACTTTGGTTTTTTAAGAAGAACCATAACTAACTTCTCTTTCTTGATTAGGAATCTTAGATAGTTTTTTATTTCTAAGTTTTATAATCCTCTGCATTCTAAGACATAAATTTCATGATTTGGAGGGTTTGGTTTTTTATGTGTCTCAAAAGATTGATTTATGATCGCTTGGTTTTTGAGGGATTTATTCTTTGTAGATTATTTCTCTCTTTCCCCTTTATTTTTCTTGTTTAGTGGATTCTTAGTGTTTTTTATCTTATTTTAGGGAGAGAGGAGGTCCTTCTTGCTTTGAAACTGGTAGAATTGCAAAGGATGTAGGTGGAATATCTCAATGCTTGAGAAAATGGGTTGGACCCACTCCTTTGTGATTTAGTATCTTTACATACTTATCTTCTTCAAATACAAAAATATTTTATGTGTTATTTTTATGATTTTGTATTAGGAATTTCACCCTCCTCATGTTCCTAATTTTCCTACTTATCCGTGTAATATGTAGAGACATAGGGCATAATGTTCTTAACATGTCAATTCCTTTTCTTGTATTTCTTATCATTATCGAGGAAATAGATTTATTGTGTGCTTCCACTTCGTCCTTTTCTTTTTATTTTGGTTTTGCAATCTTTTCTTCTCCAAATTTGTCACTTTCTTGAATCCTCTCCCGTCTTATAGTTGTGTTGTCTCCAAAGTGGCAGGTGCTTTTGTTTTGGAACAATCCTTTGAAAAATGGTTGTGTTCATGGTAAAAGTTAAGCATTAATGGGATTTGTTTGTATTCCATCTTTTTCACATGAATATAGTCACTTAGATAAATTTTGATAATTTTGAAATAGATTTTTATAACTCTTGAAATTTGATATTATGTGTCATATGTTTGTATGCACTTCATGTAGAATTTTATAAACATAGTAAAATTTGGTATTATGCATGACATGTTGGTATGTGAAGAGTTTGATGAATTCAAGAAAGGAAATTCTTGTAAAATCTTAAATCAAAAAGAAACATTGGTGCATTCACACATAGTATACACAATATTTACCCTAGAAACCCTTAATCGAGAAAGCCAACATAACTCAAAACTACACCCTTATGTCTCATTGTAATAACTTAATCATTCACAATACAATATTTAGTTATTCCATAGATTCAAATAACCCTAACCTCTTAACCCACATTATATTACAACCCAAGTTCATTATCTTTGATTAGACTACAATGGGCTAAAAACCATTTCATTGCCATAAAAGCATAAAAGGAACAAAAAATGGACCCTTGTTAGGGTGTACCTAAGTTTTCCAACAAAAAATAGAACATATATCCAACATTCTCCCACTTGTTGAATACTTTGCAAAACATGGGATCAAGACAAAGAATTCATGTAATTAAATACTAAGGGTAATTATGCCCATTGATTCTCAACGTCAAGAGAACTTCTCAATACTAACAGACTTCATCAATAAGTATGCAACATTCTTCAAGTATCTACCTTCTCCAACAACACTTTGTTGTCTTCAACCATGTTTCTAACAAAACGGTACTAAACATCAATATGCTTTGTCTTAGCATGATAAGAAAAGTTATTTTCAAGAAAAATTGCACTTGTGCTATCACAATGTATTCTTGCTACTTTATAAACAAAACCAATACATGAAAACAATCTTTGCAACCACACAACTTCCTTACTTTCATGAATGGCCACCATGTACTCAATGTAAGTAGTTGATAGTGAAACCATGACCTGCCTCTTGCTCATCCCATTTAGTTATCTACCAAATAGGTTAAAAACATAACCACTTGTATATCTTCTACAACCAAGACCTCTAACCCAACCTACATGGCTATCTATTTGTGTGGTCTATGTTTTCCATGGTTGTAGAATGCATGCTTTGAAGTTCCATGCAAATATTTTAATACCTTGTTTATAGTTGTCCAATGTTCATTCTCTAGTTTTGATATATACCTGCTCAAAACTCCAATTACATGGGAAATGTTTGGTCAAGTACAAACCATAACATACATCAAACTTCCACTAACACTTGCATAGAGAACATGAAACATTTCCTCTACCTCTTCTTGTGTACTCTTGGGAAATTGATATGCAAATAAATTTAGACCTTTATGAATAGGGACCTTGCCCAGTTTACATTCCTACATATTAAACCTCTCAATGTTGCCTCAACATATTTCTTTTAATTCAACTAAAGTTTCATGTTTGCTTGATCTATATCAATTTCCATGCCCAAAATAAAATTTATACACTGATATATTTCATATCAAAATCATAAGACAATCAAGTTTTGACATCCTTGATGATTTCATTATTGTTTCCAATCAACAACATATCATCAAAATATAACACCACATAAATTAAATGAGAATCAATGACTCCGGAATACACATAGTGATAAGCTTGGATTATTGAGAAACCAAGTCCCAATATATAAGTATCAAACTTTTGATACCACATTATTGGGTATTATTTTAATTCATATAAGGACTTCTTCAAATTGTAAACTGACTCCTTCTTTCCCTTCACTATAACACCTTTTATATGTTTCATGTAGATTTATTCTTCAAGATCCCCATGTAGGAATGTCATCTTCACATTCATATACTCTAATTCAAGATCCAAAGCAACAATGATAGACAAAATAAATCTTATAGAAGTTAAAGAAACAAGATAAAAAAATATCACCAAAATAAATTCCCTCCCCCTTAGAATATCCCTTTGCTACTAAGTGAGCTTTGTACTTCTCCACTTTACCTTATGTGTTCAACTTCTTCTTAAACACCCATTTTATACCAATAGGTTTTCACCTAGTTGACAACTCGGCCAAATCCCAAGCCTCATTTTTTTCCAAGGCATCCATTTTTTCAACCATGGCCTTCTTCCATAGTTTACTATCTTTTGAATTTGTAGCCTCCCGAATAGTTCTAGGGTTATCATCAGTAACAAATAAAAAACAATGTCATGTCCCTATTTTTGGGTTCCCCTGCTTTTTAGTAGAAGGGAATTACGTGGCTTGTCTGTAGAGAAAAAGATGTAAAAAGGGGGGTCATTTAATGTCACTTAATTAGGATATGTTATGTTTTTAAAGTGACATTAAGGAAGTAAAATAACTTTAGATTAATAATTTACTCAACCATTATTAAAGTGACTTTTAATCTTAAAGTGAAAATTGGAGGGAAAATAAGGGTTATATTTTATTTAGTCAAAAAGGGGAAAATCTAGAAGTTACATTTGATGTGGTCAAAAAGGGGAAGTTCTAGAAGTTACATTTGATTTTGTCAAAAAGGGGAATGTTCTAGAAGGCATTGAAAAATGATAAAAAGGACGGGTAGAGCCTCACTTTGGTATTATGATTTGATATCTTATTGAGTTCTCTTGTAGCTAGCATTTTTGTTGGGGTTTTGGGAAAAACCCTTCCATTGCAGGTTTAGTTTTAGTGGTGAAATATCCACCCTAGATAGACAAGGAGGAGGATCCATCCAGGATCTTCATTGGAGATTCATCTTGGGTTTGTTTTTAGTTTTGGGTTGTAGTGATTTTCGAGGAGAGGTTGTGGCACTTGGAGGGTTTGAACTCATTTGTTGAGGAGGCCATGGCATGATTCCAGGTTTTTGTCTTGTATTGTTTGTTTTCCATTGATGTATTGCAACTTCCATAGAATCCATTGAATTATTGTATTCAGTCTCCATTCATAATAAAATATTCCATGATTCTCTTCTATTCCAAGTGTATATAGGATTCTTGCAATATGTTTGACAAAATGTCTTTAGTAGAATGAATGCAAAAATATTTGTGGAAAAATAATATAATTCCATAGAAATATAAAATATTTGCCTAGATCTATTAGGGATATTATAGTGGTATCAGAGTTGGTGATCTTGCCAACCTATGATTGCATCATAGCACTTTCCTTTGCCAAAGAAGTGAGAAAATTTTGGGGTCTTTTGGAAGAATAGTTTTTAGGGAAAAAGAGGGTGGCGCACTTCAGGCTCAAATATGAAACTTTATGGGAAAAATTTTCCAAAACAAATTGGATATTTGAGTTCCTCTTGGAAAAATACTCAATTTCAAAAAACCAATCGGTCGAAATGGAGTACAGGAAGTAAATTTATCAACATTTTAATTTTGACAGTTTTTTAGGTTTTTTTCCGGAAAAAGCCGCGTGATTTTACAGTATGGAAACAAGTCAAGAATTCAGGAAACAATTATTACAAGTCTGTCAGAACTATCAAAAAAGTATAGAGGAATATCAAAGGAAATTCACAACATTGTTTGAGAGTCTCGATTTTTTGAAACTTCTATATGGGAAGAAGAAGAAAAATGGGTTCAAATATACAGAAGTTGGTGAAGCAAGGACCTCACTTCATGAGGAAGGTTTAATGGGACCTCAAATTGACCTTTTGGATAAGCATGCATCTAGCCTTAAGAGGCACCAAACAACAAATTATGATACATCATTAGAGCTAACTGGTGAATTTGAGGACACTAGTGTGTTGAATGGGTATACCTCTGATGAATTAGAAAATGATAAGGATGGAAACATCTTGTGATGATTGTATGTTCCAATCAGTCGATGTTGAGGATACCATAAATTTCACTATGTATGATTATTATGACATGGGATTTCTAAGTGTGATAGCGCCTACGCTTTATGAGGATTCAACACCATATATCAGTCATGATGTCGATGATGATGAGGATGTGATATTACCTCAACAGGGTTTGGAGGACCAATTATTGTTCAAGGAGGAGAAAATTGTGTAGGTGTTGACAAGGGCAGATTGTACTCATAAGTTTATTGAAGATATTATGTGGAAATCTCAAATGGATAAGATACAAAGAGGAGTTGTATATGGGATCACTAGTGCTAAATTATGCATCATCAAAGAAGAACTAGAGCATATAAAAGTTGATTACTTGCAGTTGTTCATGGATAGGGACCTTGATCTTAAGTTCATTGAAAACAAGGAAAGGGAGATTGAGGATATTTGTTACCAACTTAGTGTGGAATTATCTTCATCATTAACAATAATCCGAGGGACATCATATTTAGAAGTAGTGACACATGATGGCATGAGTGGCACTCATGATCTGAGGGAGGATCCTCTTGTGATGATCCTTCACAAGAAGCATTCAGAGTTGCAGGTATTTGAAGAGAGTTTTGACACAAAGGGTTTTGACCCTGCACCTATTTTTCATTGCAGGGATTATGAGTCCTTTCTTTTGGCTCAAGTCTTAGTTGTAGAGATAGTAGTTTAGAAAATTCCTTGGGGACCATCCAACAAGGAAGTATATGCACAATTTTATTGGGGGATTGAGTATAGTACAGATGTGGATACATCACTCATTGATATTTGTAGATACAGGGTGGTACATGATGATATGGTGTTGTGCAGTGGTATAAAACAATATACATTGGTGTACGGTGGTGTGCAGTGGGTTTTTGGGATGTTTCCCCTTATTAGACCTCCAGAAAAAGACTTCAGACATATCATGCTATGATCCAACGCCTTAAAAATGATAAGAAATCAATAAATTATAGTCCACTTTGAGGGGGAATCCTCCTTAACAATATATCCACTTCAGAACACAATATGAGTTGAGATAAGATGATTCTAATACTATATATCCTTGATATATATATATATATATATATATATATATATATATATATATATATATATATATATAGGAGACAAAGGGTTACAATTATGATGAAATGGTGCAATGAAGGGTTCTATCCAACCTACTAGAAATGTAATAATTCAATATCTAGGGCTTAATAAGGGGTTTTATTAATAACATGGGGATTTTTCTAGGGATTAACATGCCCCTCCATTTCAAACAAGTATTTTCCTCAACACTTTACTAAACATCAATGATTTTGCATGAAGAACTGATATTCCCATTCAGTCTCTTCCACTAGTAGGTTCTTCCATTTGATGAGGTACTCTGTAATTGCTCGATTTTTCAGCTGCTTAATTCTTGTTTCAAGGATCATTTATGGATCTAGTATGATTGTTTATTATTCATTTATCTTTGTTGAAATAGTTTGTATTGGGATCTTGTTCTCGATGACATTATTTAAGCAAGAAACATGGAAGACTAGATGTACACGTGAAGATGGAGGCAACTCCAATTTGTAAGCCATACTTCCAATCCTTTGCAAAACCTTATAGGGGCCATAATATTTGGATGTTAATTTATTGTCCTTATTTTTTTTCTTGAGGGACATTTGTTTATATGGTTGCATCCTCAGAAATCCCCAATTTCCCACTTCAAATTCCCTTTCATATGTTGATCTACTTGTTGTTTCATCCTATTTTGTGTCATAACCAAGATTTCCTTCAATAGTTTGAGGACCTCTTGTTGGTTCCCTATGTGGTCCTCCACTACTTTAACCTTTGTATTTCCTTTCAAGGGTGATGTTATGGATGGAGGATTATATCCATAAAGTTCTAGAAATGGGGACATTTTTGATGAAGTATGGAAGGATTTGTTGTACCACCATTCCTCCAAGGGAAACCACTTGACCCATTGTGTTTGCTTATTGGATGAAAAGCAACGAAGATATCCTTTCTAGACATTTATTCACTCTCATTTTTCCCATCATATTGAGGGTGGTAAGATAAGCTATGAGCCAATTGAGTACCTAGACAAGAAAACAACCCAGTCCAAAAATTTCCCGTGAAAATTGGGTCTCTGTCACTTACAATAATCTTAAGGACTCCATGTAGTTTTGTGAACTCCTTCCAGGAATGTTGTTGCTATTGTACTTACTTTAAAATAATGAGAAACAGAGAAAAAATGTTTATACTTTGTCATTCAATCCACTACTACCATGATGACATTATTTCCTTCGGATTTGGGTAAACCTGTAATAAAATCCATGGAAAATTCTTCCCAACATTGGCTTGGTATAGCTAATGGTTGTAAGAGACATGGAGTCTTGATTGCCTCTTCCTTATTCTGTTGGTAGACCAAACATTCAGACACAAACTTTTGAACATCATTTTTAATACTTCCCAAAAAAAAATCCTTCTTGATCATGTGGTGTATTTTGAAAATTCTTGAATGTACCCCTATAGGAGAAGTGTGCAATTCTAGAAGTATCTTCTGTTTGAGTTGGGAATTCTTACATAAGTATAATCGATCATGATACTACAGCAAATCATTATTCCATGAAAAATTATCTACTAAAATGGGGTCTTCATTTAGTTGTTGAATTATCTTGCATACCTTTTGATCTTGATTCCATTCTATCCTTGCTTCTTCCACCGAATCAGATTGTGGGATAGAAATAGCACATAGTGAACCTTCTGCTTCTTCTTCTTTCATGGAAAGGGCATATGCTAAAAAAATATGTTTTCATTTTTTGTAGATAATTTCAAAGTCATAATCCAACATCTTTGTAAGCCATTTTTGTTTCTCTTCTGAAGATAATCATTTCTCCGAGAAGCACTTCAAACTGTCATGATATGTTTTTACCTTGAAGTGTCTTCCTATTAGGTAGAGGCACCATTTTTGAATTGCATGTAGTATGGCCAACATTTCTTTTTCATAAATGGGTTTGACTAAGTTTGTTCCTTTAAGTTTGTTGCTTCCAAACGAAATGGGCCTTCCTTATTGCATTAAAACTGCACCAATTCCATGGCCCGAGGCATCACACTCCACAATAAAAAAAATTGTAAAGTTAGGTGTGGCCAAGACGAGAGTTGTACACATAACCTCCTTAATTTTTTCAAAAGCTTTGGTTTCTTCTTCGGTCCACGAAAATTCTTCCTTCTTTAATAATGTTGTTAGAGGTGATGTTATTTGACCATAGTTCTTGACAAACTTGTGGTAATAGTATGTCAATCTTAATAATCCTCTAAGTTTCTTCAAGGTTTTTAGAATTGGCCATTCCCTCATAGCTTTAATTTTGTCATGGTCCACTTTTACACCTTCACGAGATACAATATCACCCAAATATTCCACTTCTTGAACCCCAAAGGCACACTTGGAAGGATTTGCATAAATTTGTTGCGCTTCTAATAGTTGTAATACTCTGTCAACGTGTTGTGCATTCTCTTCCAAAGATTTGTTGTATATTAGTATGTCATCAAAAAATACTAACACAATTTTCTAAGGAAGGGCTTGAAAATAGATTTCATAAATCTTTGAAATGGTGAGGGTGCATTAGTGAGTCCAAATGGCATAACCAAAAACTCATAATGACCTTCATGTGTTCTAAAAGTTGTTTTAGGAATGTTTTTCTGCCTCATTCTGATTTGATGATACCTTGAACAAAGATCCAACTTGGTAAAGAATTTTGCTCCATGTAATTCATCAATGAAAAGGATAGGAAACTTATCTTTGATGGTCATTTTGTTGAGTTGTTTATAATCTGGACACATACGCCATGAACCATCCCTTTTTGTAACCGACACCACTAGTGAAGAGAAGAACTTTGGCTATGTTGAATGATGCCACTCTCTAACATTTCTTGGATCATGTGCACAATCTCACTCTTCCGTGCATATGGATATCTGTAACGCCTAATGTTAGGTGGTACACTTCCTAGTTGCAAATGAATAGCATGGTCATGATCTCAAGAAGGTGGAAGACCCTTAGGAATTTCACCAAATACCTTATAATGATGGTTGATAACTATTTGGAGTTTTGATGGAGTGGGGGCTAAAGATATTTGAACATCAACTGAGCACAATTGTGCAATTACACCTTGGTGTCCCTTTTTTAGTAATTTTTCCATGTTATTAGAGCTTATCACTTTAGAGGGTTTCCCTTGGATACCTCTAAACTCAATTTCCTTTCCATTTGAGGAAAATCTCATGAAAATATTTTGAAAATCAAAGCCCAGTATTCCAAGTGATTGCAACCATTGGACCCCTAATACAACATCAGCTCCCCCCATTTGGATGGAAATAATGGGGATATCCAGAAAATATCCCCCCATGTTGAGCTTGATACTATGGAATTTCCCTAAAAAATTTATGGTACCTCCATTTGCAATCATTACTTAAAACTATGGTGTCGGATATAAAGAGCAATTGGGATATTTTGCTCATTTGTAATTGATGAAATTATCGATGCTACCTGAATCAATCAATATTCTTACCTTTTTCTTTTTGATGTATCCTTGTATCTTGAGGTTTTGTGGAGTAACGATGTCGGATAATGCATGACAAGATATTGTTGGAGTAGTATATTCTAGATCTCGGTCTTGTGACGGTTCCAATTATTGATATTTTTTGTCTTCACATTCTATGTAGAATAATTTATTCTCACCACATTTATGCCCCTTATTGTACTTGTTGTCACAATTGAAACATGGTCCTTTTGATATTCTTTCATTCACTTGTTTAGGTTTCAACCTTATTGGTTTATGTATGCTATCTTCTTCCTCTTCACATTCTATGTAGAATAATTTCTTCTCACTGCATTGATGCCCTTTACTGTATTTGTTGTCACAATTGAAACATGGTCCTTTTTCTCTTCTTTCATCCATTTGTTGGGGTGTAAACCTTGTTGGTTGAGGCATGGTTGTCTTATGACCCCCAAAATGATTTCCGCTTCCAATGCTAGACTTGTGTGTAGCCTTATTTTTGGCATGAATATGACGATAATTTTGCATAGCTTCCACAATATTTGTAGGTTTTCTTAAGAAAAGCTCATGTTTAATGTCTTCTTTTAATCCACCCATGTAATCTTCCAACAAGTGTTCGTCACTTATGTTATCCATCGTTTTGGCCAATACCTAGAATTTTGAATTATAATCTTCAATATCACCTAAGTGCTTGATTCTTGTCAATTAACTGAAGTAGACATGTTCCCAAACTTTCCCATATTGTGCTTCTAAGTCTCTTGTAAATAAACCCCAAGTGTAGTGATATAAAGGGGGCTGCCTTTTCACTATCCATTGATACCATTGATATGGTTTTATATCAAAGTTCAAGGTTTCTATGTGAATCATTTTCCTATCATACATAATATTATGTAGTTCAAAATATTGCTCTATTTGGTTCACCTAAGTAAGGACCTCGATACCATAAAAAATAAAAATAAAAAATAAAAAATAAAAAAAATAAAAAAAAATTGGGAAAGTTGAATTTATGAACCCCCACCATAATCAAATCCATTATTAGAGTGAAATCCACTTGAAAATTGTTTATTATCAGCAGGTTGTTCAACATGAATACTACCTTTATTTTCATGGGTTTCTGGCATTTTCATATCTCCTTTGGGGAGTCTCTCATTTAGATCCTGAAAGATTATGGAACTCATAGATTTTTGTATTTATTCTTTATTTTCATCCATATTAATATTTATATTATCCAGATTATTTTCCATTTATTGAATTTGTCTTTGTGAGTTTACCCAATTATTAGACCTGTCACTCAATTCATTAAGTTTTTTCTCCAATTTGGACAAATTGTTATGTATGTCTTCATTTTCTTCTTGAGTCATAGATGAGAATTATGGAGGTTTAATAGGTGTTGTCACATTTTTGGGACCCATATGGAGTAATAATTATACTACTCCTCTATTTAATATTTATCAAAAAAATTTAATCACCAGAAAAATATCTTCGAAATTTTTTTTATGCTAATTATAAGTTACGTACCTTTAAAAACCTTAATTTGGAGTATGTCCTCTTGGATGACCTTCCTTCTGGTGTATCTATAAAATTTCATCCCTTATGAGTCTAAAATTTTGTTCTATGGTCCTATGATATGTCCTCTCTTCAATTCCATAGGTCTGATCAAAATTGGATGTGCCAAATGAAATTTATGGTGACTTCCCCACACCTTGTTGATTTTTGCCTTTCCAGAAGAGAGAAATTGTACAACATTCCATGCATACAATATTTGATATCTGATTCTAAAAATTGTAACATAAATACTACATGCCATTCTCTTTCTAATACAACTAGTATCATAGAATTTGAAGCCTCTCTTAAGAAGATATGACGATTTTAGCCAGAACACATGTTTGATACTAGCTAATAGGATAAGGCAGATACCCTATCTTCCATAGGGTCTATCTTAAAAATTATGATGACCCAGAAACTGGATCTTTTACCATAGCGACCTTGGTATGTCCTATAAAAAAACTTGAATTTGCATGGTCTGACTCGTCCAAAGAAAAAATAAAATAAAAATAAAAATAAATCAATTTTGGGAAAGTTGAATTTATGAACCCCACCATAATTAAATCCATTATTAGAGTTAAATCCACCAGAAAATTGATTATTATCAGCAAGTTGTTCAACATGAATACTACCTTTATTTCCATGGGTTCCTGGCATTTTCATATCTCCTTTGGGGAGTCTCTCATTTAGATCCTAAAAGATTATGGAACTCATAGATTTTTGTATTTATTATTTATTTTCATCCATATTAATATTTATATCATCCATATTATTTTCCATTTATTGAATTTGTCTTTGTGAGTTTACCCAATTATTAGACCTATCACTCAATTCATTAAGTTTTTTCTCCAATTTGGACAAACTGTTATGTATGTCCGCATTTTCTTCTTGAGTCATAGATGAGAATTATGGAGGTTTAATAGGTGTTGTCACATTTTTGGGACCCATATGGAGTAATAATTATACTACTCTATTTTATATTTATCAAAAAAATTTAATCACCAGAAAAATATCTTCGAAAAAAAATTTATGCTAATTGTAAGTTATGTACCTTTTAAAACCTTAATTTGGAGTATGTCCTCATGGATGACCTTCCTTCTGGTGTATCTATAAAATTTCATCCCTTCTGAGTCTAAAAATTCTTTCTATGGTCCTATGGTATGTCCTCTCTTCAATTCAACAGGTCTGATCAAAATTGGATGTGCCAAATGGAAGTTATGGTGACTTCCCCACACCTTGTTGATTTTTGCCTTTCCAGAAGAGAGAACGTGTACAACATTCCATGCATACAATATTTGATATCTTATTCTAAAAATTGTAACATAAATACTACATGCCATTCTCTTTCTAATACAACTAGTATCATAGAATTTGAAGCCTCTCTCAAGAAGATATGACGATTTTACCCAGAACACATGTTTGATACTAGCTAATAGGATAAGGAAGATACCCTATCTTCCACAGGGTGTATCTTCGAAATTATGATGACCCAGAAACTGGAATTTTTACCATAGCGACCTTGGTATGTCCTATAAAAAAACTCGAATTTGCATGGTCTTACTCGTCAACAGAAGAAAAAAAATAATATATATATATGGGGGCTCCTTTTGAGGGTCTCTTTCAGACGACCGACCCTGCCGAATTCCTGAGCATTCATTGATGAAATTTATCCCCAAAGCTTGGCAATTTGCTTCATCCAACAGCTTGGCTAAACCCTGACCTTTGATCAATTTGGTAGGCTTTATTTCCAGGTCGAATTCTAGAATCCTGGCTATCCACTTACTCCTTCTCCCATCTATGTCAGGCTGGATAAGAATGTCTTTAACGGCCGCTGAGGGGACATAAGCGATGATTTTTTACTACAGGACATAGACTCTAAATTCCTTGAGATCCTTTATCAGGGCATAGGCCTACTTCTCCATAGTGTCATACCCGACTTCGGCATCCCTCAATGCTGGGCTGAAATAGGCAATAGGTTGCTCAAGTCCGACCTTGTTTGTCTGTAATAAAACAACAGCCACCGTGTCAAGAGAGGCAAAGGAGAAAATAAGGAAATCCTTTGAGTAGTCAGGACTAATAAGCACGGGGGCTTCAGTCAGGGCCTTCTTTATTTGCTCAAAGGAATGTCATGATTCAGAAGTCCACCTCACTTCATTTTCTTTCCTTAGCATGGTTGTTATAATTTTTACTTCCTCAACAAAGTTAGGCACAAACCTCCTCAGAAAATTGATCTTACCAAGGAAGGATTGGACCTCCTTCTTGGACCTCGGGATTGATAAGGCATGTATTGCTTCAACTCTACTAGGGTCAATCCTGACTCCTTCCACTGATACTATGTGGCCTAGTAATTTTCCCTCCTGCATGGCGAACGAAGATTTCTTGGGGTTTAATGAAATGCCAAAACTCCTGCATTTCAGGAAAACCTTCCTGAGATGACGACAGTGTTCTTTATCAGACTTTGAAAACACTGTGATGTCATCCAAATAGACAACCACAAATTTATCATTTTCGCCGATGAAATCTATGTCCATGGCACACTGAAACATTGCCCCTGCATTCATTAATCCAAACAGCATCTTGGTGTACATGAATGTGCCCCATGGAGTGGTAAATGTCGTCTTTTCCCTGTCCTCAGGCAGGACAGAGACCTGATTGTAGCCAGAGAAGCCATCAATCATGGACATCCTCGAAGCTCCTATTACCCTCTGCAGTATATGTTCCATCTTTGGTAAGGGGTAGTTATCCTTTTGTGAGCTCCTGTTCAGGTTTCTGAAGTCTACACAGAGCCGGATCTCTCCACTCTTTTTCCTTACTGGCACCAATTTGGCCACCCACTCTGAATACCTCAGTGGTACAATGATCTGAGCTTGAAGCAGCTTCTTCACTTCCCTCTCCATGATAGGCAACAACATAGGATTGATCTGTCTGAGCTTCTGCCTAAATGGTTTTTCCTCCTATTTTAATGGGATTTTATGCTCGATGATAGAAGTGTCATATGTTTTGAGGTCTTCGTAGGTCCAAGCAAACACGTCAGTGAATTCCCTCAAAAGTCCATTGTATTCAGACTTCTGCTCCTCTATGAGGCTTCTTGACAATTTGACAAACTTGGGCTCACTCTCAGTCCCAATGTTGCACTGAATAGTATCAGTGTCATCCTCTGTGGTCTCCCCTTTTAATGACACATTGTTTCTATCAAAAATCCTTTCCAGAGGAACTAGTCCTCTTGGAATATGATTGTTGGGCAGCTGTACAATGTTACGCTCTGCAATCTTATTCAGAAAATTCCCCCCATCAAGATCTTCTTCAAAGATAGAGTCTTGGTCGATATGCATCTCTGAATATTCTTCGACAGTCTCCAAGAATTTCTTGACCTCGAGATCATCCTCGAAAACCTTCCAATGTTTGACGTTGTCAAGTATGGAGGGCCTGTATTTTACTTCCACATCATATATGAATTTGGGCTACAAGGGCACTTTGAAATTACCTGTTGATGTAGCCAAGGAGTCTGCCATTGTGTTCTCCTCTCTTGGGATGAAAGAAATGTTAAATGTTGAGAAGAAATTGTCAATTATCTCCCATACCTCATTTCTATAACTCCTAAGTCTAGGATGCTTAGCTTGGTAAGCGCTTCTGATTTGTTGGACCACCAACTCTGCATCACCGAACACTGCTACCTCCTGAATTCCCATTTCCCTTGCGGCTCTTAACCCTAGGATGAGAGATTCATACTCTGCCACATTGTTGGTAGCTTCAAATTCTAGCTTGTATGATAGAGATATGGTTTCCTGAGCAGGTGACACAAAAACCACCCCAGCTCCAGCACCTTCCCTAGAAGAGGCTCCATCAAAGAACATTTTCCAGACGGGGGTGATGGAGGGAGGAAATTTAGGGGAAATGGTGGGCTTCTTTATGAGTTATATAGGAGGTTCGAGAGCATTGGTGAGTTGTAGAACACTGGAACCTAAATCAGTGCCTAAGGAAAAAATGGGATGGTTGGTAGGGTTGGCCTCATCACTGATTATATAGGTCAGTTGGGCTTCTCTGTATAGCCTTCTATGCTCTCCTCCAAACACTGGGATAGTAGCATATGTGAGGTCCATTTGAAAAGTTCCCCCCAGTATTTTTATCCAAGATCTTGATAACAACATACCGAACTTGGGGGGGACATCGGCCACTACAATATCCATGACCAAACTTTTCATGGGCAACTGAAACAAGGTCACGACCAGGTCTTTGATAACTCCAAGACACTGAACTTTCCTGGAGTTGAAGGAATAGAGGTCATGATAGGCTCGGGTGACTTCTAGCCCTAACTCTTCCATGACAGTTTTGGGCATGAGGTTGTGAGAATCTCCCGAATCAATCAAGCAGTTTTGCAGCACCTTGTCATGTATGTTCAGGGAAGTGTAGAAGGGAGGGGACGAGTCATTCCTGTCTTCTACCATAGGAACTAGGATAACTGCAGGCTTTTCATCTTGTAAATTGATGGAGTATGTGGGAAGGCATGAGGTCTCAGACTGTAAAATCTCAGAGAAGCGTTTCTTGAACCCTTCATGTTTAATCAACTCGGTTAGGGGTACAGGAATTCTAATCTTTTGAATTTCATGCTCGAAATTAAAAGAAGATGTAAGCTTCAGAATTTCTCTTATTTCGGGAACATGACTCTGGACTATGGGAAAGAGGGGTTGGTGCTTCTTACCTTTGTGACTGTCTGATACTTCATTAGCGGGCTTCTCTGTTCTATTGGACCGCTCAGGAGCATCAGCTGCTGATGTCTTTTTCTTCGAACTCAAATCATATCTGCCTTGGTTGTCAGTAGCCTTGTCTCCTTTGCTCAGTTCATTTAGTTGATTGTCCATGAGGGACTCCTCATAGGCTGATTGAGTGAGATGAGGAAAAGGAGGAGTGTCTCTGAAGCAATGGATTTCAGGATCAATATTGTCTATTTCTCCTTCTTCCCCCTCGGCCAAAAAAAAATTTTGAAAAGGGGCCTGAATTTTCTGATCTTCTCTGTCTCTTCCCCTCTCTCTTTGCACATTCGGGGGAGTAAAATTGTTTGGACTCCTGAAACGTCCTTTGTTTTCAAAGTTCTGAGGGCCCTTGTATGATTGCCTCCCCTCGACCTTCATTCTCTCCATCTCTGCAGACAGAGACTTCAACATCTTGGTCAGTTCATCCACTTGACGGTGGGGCACTGATGATCCAGAAGTTGAGGTTTCCGACCTTCCCTTTCTTCTGTCTGCATCGGCCTTGTTCCTTAGTCGGTCAACTGCTAATACATTGGATTCCACCTCTATGGCCGCATATTTCATTTGAGCTAAGGAGGTGGCTCTTCTTTCTCTCAACAAAATACAGAAATCGGGGGAAAACGCACTAGCATAAGAAATTTTGGATGAGGTTTCTGAGGCTTTTATTTCGGCAGGAATTTTATTATACATCTTATTAAATCTTTTGGAGAAGTCAGAGATAGACTCTCCTTCCATTTTCTTTAGAGACCCGAACTCTGTGATGTAGTACATGAAATCTTTCCTATCACCCCACTGCCTCAGGAAAGCACTATCCAGGGCTTCGATCCAAGCAATAGATCCGGGTGCCAATCCTCTTAACCATTTCCTCACCTCGCCATCTAGGCTTTGTATGAAGACTCTCATCGAGAAATCTTCATTTTCAATGTTGAGTTTGTCTGCATAACTGTAGAAAGTATCCAGGTGCTCTTCCGCAGTTACATCCCCTTCTCTGGTGAACTTGAGCATGTATTTCAAGCAATCTCCAGCAGGGAGAGGATTCATAGGATGGGGTAGAACTAAGGGAGCATATCTGGTAGCAACTATGGCATCCATTCTATTCAGAGGGGGATTAGCACCAGCCATAGGAATATTAGGTGGAGGAGAACTTGGAGGAGAAGGAGCTCGGGAAGGGGCTACTGGGAATGAGTCTCGAAGTGGAGTGGGAAACAAGAGGGGATTTAAGGAGAAGGATAGCGATCTAAAGTCAGCAGGTGCTCCTCTTTGCACAGGAGTAGTAAAACTAGGTGTGGGGAAATATTCTGCGGTCCTGGGTCTACGCCAAGGTACATCTTCGGAGGAGAGGGGAGTGACAAGGGTTTCTCCCTCCAATCCCAGAACAGGAGGGGAAAACTCAGCAGGAACACTCCCAAAGTTCAGGAAACGGGAAACCTCTGAAGGAGGCCTATTGAGAAACTGAGGAGGAGAAAATGGAGTTCCTACAGAAGGAGATGGCAGATTACCTGGTTCGACGATGGAAGCTTCTTCTTTAGAGTTCTTTCCTTTTCTGAGAACCACCTCCGGATCATTTTCAGGTGTAGCTAGAGGCAAATGTGGATGAGACCACGTGTGTCTACCTCTGAAAGCCACAATTAATAAAGAAGGTTCACCCAGCGGAGTCGTCACAATGGAGTCGCCAGGTGCACAGTAGCAATCTTCAAAGTCTCTGATACCCGATGCACCTTTGGAATCAGAGGCTCAATGTCGTTCAATCCCAGGGAAAATTTTCAACTTCGTCCCCGTCAACGGCGCCAGAAATGTTAGCGTCATAAGTCACCCCTAGATTGCTAGCAGGAGCAGAGCCCAACGCCCATCAGTTTTATGTCACGATTTGTTTAATGGGGTGATCGGATGGAAAATGACTCAAGATGGTATAGCTTTAACTCAGGAAACGGGGTCTGGCATGTAGAAAACAAGGGAGGTCTCGATCCAACTTCTGTCAGTAAATTGATTAAAGGGTGGTAGAAGGAAGACTTGTGAGAAGGGCGAGCAAGACTGCCTCGGGCAATAGGCCTTCGGAAGATTGAGGAAGAAAAACTTGGAAGCCAAGATCCTCTTGGTCCAGAGCTTCAAGGAGATGAGGGGTGACTCGACTGAATCCTTCAATTCTGATTCATTTCAGCACTGAGAGAATCACAAGAACCGATTAGAAACAATGCAACTATTACAGTGATCCAACCTACATCATCCTATAACAGCCACAACTCGACTGGATCCTCCAATTCCGAGTTGTTCTAACACAGTGAACAAAGAGATGGAAGGGAAGCTGACATCCATAAAGTAAGAAATCTCAAATGCCTTATACATTAACCAGAGCGACCAGTGCTTCATCAAAACTTTACAATCGGGAGATTTTCTCAACCATCAATAGATTACAAAATACAAAGACTGAGTCTATATGCTCAGAAAAATCTCCTAACAGAGGTGTCCTTGGTCATCCAAGGCTCAGTGTCCCTTCAGCCAAATTCGGACAGTATTTCTTTGTCTGTCGCCACCTTAACTGCGCATGGCTCTTGCAGGGGGAGTAGCTGAGCTAGTAAATGTTGATTTAGCGTGTGCAGACATCCTCTGGCTAGTCAAGGACTAGGCATGGATTCTTTGAAGAACTGGGTACACAGGACCCTCTCGAGCAGACCGCTTGCCAGACCTTAAATATCTTACACTTAATGCATGAGGAGAGGTTTCACCCACCCCTTCTCACCTTTATTTACTCCAAGCGAAGGTCGGGAGCGGGATCGTATCAGATGGTACCTTGAGATCGAGACGATCCTTTCAGTGACTGGACTCGGCACCTTTGGCCCCTTTCAGCACAGTTCCTTTCTTTCCCAAGTGACCATGAGTTGTGACCCTGTGTTTAATCCCAAAGCGCTTTCGACGTTCGTGAACGGAAGGAGTTAATCCTTGCTTCTTGAAATCGCGATGAGAAAAATGTCGAGACGGCTTAATCTGGCGCCACGCGCCCCTCTGTATCTGACGGTTCTGAACTCTCCCGACAATGCTATGGGCCCCAAGTCCTGGACGCTCTCATCACTTCACGCATCGGGGAATGATGGAGTTGTTTCTTGCATTTCGAAGTTGCGATGGGAGAAAAGGTGAGGAGCCTAATCGCACGCACCAGGTGTCTCTTGTGGATGAACGGCTGAGGCTGCTTCGTGATACTGTGGGCTCGACTCTGGGCGCCTTCCACGCTTTCGGGGTTCGGGGTTTCGATATGTATAACACCATGAAACTCTCACCCCTCGAACTCGCGATTGTTGAAAAGCCGACACGACTGGATCTCGTGCCACATGTCGTTTGGATGGGTGGCTGCTATTCTTTCCTGCATACAATATGGGCACGATCTATTGTGTTAACTTCAGTGCAACTTCTCTATTCACGATTTCCCTCCAACCGTTGATCTGCTCACATGGATGGATCCAGACCGTTGACACTATAATTTTGCCCGCTCACTTGATTTTAAGTCTGAAAGGACTTCTTCTGTGTGCTACGCTCGGCGCTCATTGCGCCACTTGTAGACTTGATCACTCTTGTGCTTCGGACGAGAAATGTTACTAACACCTGGGTTCCACCAAATGATGTCATACCAGGGACATGGGTCATTTTGACCCCTATGGTTACCAATATGGCATCGTAATAGCTAGCAACTATTGGGAGTGGTGCACTTCCAATTTGGTGGTGGGATATGGGAATTCATCCGAGTGATAAATTGATTCAGATGAGGATGATGATCAATAGAACCGTGTAAGTGATTTATGTTTTATTATTAGGGTGTCAGTAGAGAGGAGATCAAGTTTTAATCTATATGGAAGGATAGACTTGAGGCCACTCATGCATTTGTAGGATTATATTTCAATAATACATATTCATAATGGAGGATTCCAGATAATGATTTTAGTCCCTTCTGAGATTTCATCTTGGATTTATAGGAGAGGAGGACATAGACTGAGCATGTTGGTCTGATAGTGATGATCATAAGGGTGAAGCATCATCATGGTGGTACCTTTTTGGGATTAGTTTGGAACCCTAGGATTACATTGCTTAATAATTCATATATGAGCATTGGTTTTGACTTTCTGGAGTTTACCTTTGGGTGGCTTGGGAGTGGTTGTTTGGAGGAGTGGTATTCCGAGGAGTTGACCAAGTTTATGTAGATTGTGATAGACTGGCTTATCAAGGATATGCATATGGGTTCTTGTATCAACACCTTGCATATAAGTACCGAGAGAAGAGAGTGTTTCGCATCGTCTAGGAAAATCCGAGAGAGGTTCACACGGAGAGACCTCACAAACGACCTATGGGAGTGTACAACTTGTTAGCAAAGAAGGTCGAGGCATAATCATTCCACAGGATGGATGCAGTCTTTGGCCATTTATGGGAAAGAGTGGGAGAGGATGTGGAAAGATTCCACCACAGATTTACTGAGGATATAGTGGACCAATAGTGTGTCTCCAGTGATTGACCAATTCACACACTTGCCCACAATATCTTTTGAGTATGGGGAAATGCAGATGACAGAGTTATCTAGGGAGAGGATCTCTAGAGTCCATGAGTGGCTTAGAGTCACTGTCAATAACTAGGATAGACTCCCTTTTCCGACATCTGGGATCGGTTATGACAGTGGATTTACAAGCTGTGATTTCACATGGATGCTTGTAGTAGCTACTATTATTGATAGTAGGCTCAATCCCTATAGGTGTGTTAGCATGAAGATATAGGAGAAGGGGATGCAGAGTAGGCATGATGGTCGAATGACTATGATCAGAGTAGCACAACATCAGCGTTGTGGTTTCTTTCTAAGGATATCTTCGGACCCTGAGATTTCAGTAGGAGACAGTGCAGCAATTGACACAGAAGAGAGAGCCAGTTTTGTTTCTCATGATATTGGTTATCTAGTAGAGCAGTACATTGATGGGTTGATTGAGTTATTGAAACACCGAGTGACCTTGTTTTTGAGTGGTTTTCAAGAGTCCTCCTATATCAATATGTTATCGGGCCACACCTTCAGTGGAGGATGCGTCACATCTTACAGGATGGTTTGGGATCCTAGTATCAATTTCAGTTTCAGTCTAGAAAAATCGATGGAGCGTTAGGTAATGATGGCATTGCTTGAGGACAAGCAATATTTGGGAAGGGGTAGAGCCTTACTTTGGTATTAGGATTTGATGTCTTATTGAGTGCTCTTGTAGCCAGCATTTTTGTTGGGGTTTTGAGAAAAACCCTTCCACTGCATGTTTAGTTTCGGTGGTGCAATATCCACCTTAGCTAGACAAGGAGGAGGATACATCCAATATCTTCATTGGAGATTCATCTTGACTTTATTTTCAGTTTTGGGTTGTAGTTATTTTCTTGGATAGGTTGTGGCACTTGGAGGGTTTGATATCATCTATTGAGGAGGCCATGGCATGATTCCAATTTTTTGGCTTGTATTGTGTGTTTTCAATTGATGTATTGCAATTGTCATAACAACCATTGGATTGTTGCATTCATTATCCATTCATAATAAAATATTCCATGATTCTCTTCTATTCCAAGTGTATCTAGGATGATTTCAATATGTTTGAATAAATTTCTCTAGTAGAATGAATGCAAAAATATTTGTGGAAAAATATCATAATTCAATAGAAATTCATAAAATCCCTGCCTAGCTCTATTGGGGATATTACACAAAATCAAAATGGAAATTAGGTGGGGTATACCTTTTTGTTTTCCTACTTTTCCAAACCAATATCCTCAAGACTGGAGTCTAAGGTTATTCCTCTTCTAGTTCATCTGCTTATATTGAGTTGGATTCTTCACCATCCAACTCAAACTCTATTATCTCTAGTTATTGTTCCCTTGGTTGGACTTCCTATTTGGGAACAATGTTAAACTCTCTGAAGACTATATCCTGACTATGAATGGGCTTATTTTTTATTGGGTTTCAAAGTTTGTAACCTTGTATGACATATTTATAACCAATAAAGATACATGTTTCCACTTTATTATTCAGTTTACTCCTATTATCCTTTCAAACATGCATAGAAGAATCATTACCAAAGAGTCTAAGATGTTTAAGAGAGGATTTCTTACTATTCCATGCATCATGCAGATTTTTATCAACAAGCATTGATACAGGTGATTGATTTATCAAGTAGCATGAAATATCTACTGCATCTGCCTAGAAACCCTACACCACTAAGCATATTCCTCACCTTTTCCATCAACATCATGTTCATTTTTTCTGTAAATCAATTATGTTGAGGTATGGAGTAATATTTTTCTTTTATATTATGAACTTCTTAGAGAACCAAAATCATTTCCACAAAACTCCTCACCATTATCTATTCTCAACACCTTTTTTTTATTCTCTATCTACTTTTCTACAAGAGCTTAAACTCTTTAAATTTACCAAAAACCTTAGATTTCTTTTAGAGGAAATAGATCGATGTGTTCCTCGAGAAATTGTCTATGAATGAAATATAGTATAGAGATATACCCAGTGATGGAGAAAGCACAGGTCCAAACACATCATTGTATATCAACTCCAATATTCCTTTTTCTCTTGTAGCACCATATAGGAATCTCACCCAATTTTATTTACCATATATACAACGTTCAAAAAAATCATAATCTAATGAGAAATCAAACATACTTTCACCCATACCTTTATTGTGTAATGCTCAGAGGCCCTTCTCTCCAATATGTCCTAGTGTTTGATGCCAAAGCATTGACTTCTCTCCAAGGATATTACGAGTCCTATATTCTTCATTGCTACTCTCAAGAACAATAGAATTGTTACACTCATTAGTAATAGTGTTTCCCAACAATGTGTACAAAGTTCCAATCCAAACTCCCCTCAACAACACCATTTATCCTTGAACTATTTTGTAGGTTTCTTTTCAAATACAGTTTGCATCCCTACATCTCTCATATTACTAATGGATATCAGGGTTTTGGCTAGGTCTGAAATGTTCAAAACCCCAAGCAGTGCTCTAATCATCCTTCCATCTATGAGCAATAGCTTGACCCTTCCACATCCTATGATGTTGGTTGTTGAGTTGTCTTCTAGGAGAACATCACATCCATTGCATGTTTCATATTCATAAAGCCACTCCCTATGAGGGGTCATGAAATGAAGAACCTAAGTTGATTAACTATACCTCATGATTTGAATATATACTTGTATATGTCAAATATGCATCACCTCCCTCTTCTGTGGAAGTTTTTGTTTCTATGGAAGGGGTATCATCGGATCCCTTACTTTTATCAACATTTTTAGATGTGCAATCTTTCTTATAATGCTCAAATTTACCACATTTCCAACATCTCCTTATAGATTACCTTAGTGATATATATCTACCCCTCGAAGACTTATTTTTATTTCTATCTTGGGGAGACATCTTATAGATAACGCATCCTTGGAAAAACCATCCATTGATTTTGTTTTCCTCACTTTTGATAGAAATGATGAAAATACATCCTAAAAATTTAATGTAATCATAGTATTTGATCCAAGAGGATCTCGGTGGCCACCCACCTTATCCAACTGGCTCAAAACAATTTTTTTGGCAACTTACCATTTTTAACAGTTGTTTCGGTTCCTAAACTTCTGAGGCCATTTTGAGGGACTAAACGACGCTTTTTCATGATCAGGCACCTCAAAGATGGCCTAAGTCTTTGATTGATCCCGCTAAATGAATCTCCTTATCAATACCTTTCCAATGAGCTATCGTTCTCCCTAAATGGATATCATATGCAAAATTTACGACCTCGGGAAGTTGATATACTAACTTACCCCAACGGGGGCCACATGACTTTTGGTGCTTCATCTCCTATGGTTAGGTTTTTGGATGTATAGGGTTTAGGAATTCATGTTTATTGTAAAAAGGACTTTCGAGCCTCATTGTACTCATATTCTGGTGAATGAGTGTAGCCATCACATCTCTTTTCAGAGATAAGTTGCCACCATACTAGCAAGCTTGTTTTCAATCTACATTTTACAGTTTTTGGCACATTTCTTATTTAATAGAAACCAAGTTTTATTGTATCTCTGTTATTATTCATTGTTTATTTGTGTTAATATTAGAAATATGTGGTTTCATTTTTTTCCTCTCGTAAATGTGTATCATTTGTATCAGAGTGGTATGCTCCTTGTCATTTTTTTAATGCATGTCCCCAACACGGTCAGGGTATAGAGAGTTGAGTCTCGAGATTGTTTCTCTTGAGGAAAAAATCTCTCACACGCCCAAGAAACCGTCCATGGAAAGAGAATTTAAATACGATGGGACAAGAGATCCTTTCAAAATGTTTCTTGAGGAATCCCTTGAGCGACATAGGAACAATATGACAGACAACTTTGCACAAATCCTTCAACGACTGTCGACAAGCGACGCATCCACCTCAAGCAGAAGTGCCACCCCCTTCAAGGTACAGATAAAATTTAATGCTCCTATATTTGAAGGTCAAATAGATTTCGATGTCACAGAGAAATGGTTAAACCTTCTAGAAGGTTTTTTTTTTTCCACAACTTTTCTGATAGAGAAAAGATTACGTTTGCACTCCTCAAGGATGTCCCCCATGTCAAATATTGGTGGGAGACTTTCTGTGAGAAAAAGGAAATAGATGGATCCAAATTATTGCAGTTTCACCCACTTAGGGTTTCTTCAGATATGTTATTAAGGAACAATACTACCCTATTGGAATTTACGACGACTTATATACAAGATGGACAACATTGCAATAGGAAAGAGACCAAATAGTGTAAGAGTTCACTAATGTCTTCCATACCTTGTGCACCAAGTTGGGTATCAAATATTCTGAGCGAAATATAATTCTCAAGTACTATGGAAGTATACATAGATACATGCAGATATAAATGGATTTTTTGGACATCTCATCCTTGGGTGCAGCCTATCAATATGTCGTCAAAAATGAGCAAAAGTTGAAACAAAATTCGAGGCAGTTTGGGTTTGGGAACCCCTCATAGCAGAAGCAGGGAAAGGGAAGCCCCATCCCATAGAACAAAGGACAGAGAAAATATGGGAAACCTCAATAAAAACTAGTCCAAGCCTTAAGAAAAGAAGGACAATGGGAAGATGAAGAAAAATACTGGGAAGTGGTGTGACTTCCATAAGATCCCCTGACATAACATCGTTGATTTCCGCTCAAAGAAATCATTGGTGATTGAGGTAAAGGTATTTGAATCAAATGTGGGTTCCGACTCTGATTCAGAACTAGAAAAGGGGAGACGGATCATCGATGTGGAACCCAGTGCCACCGTTGCTACCACCAAGATCCAACCCGATGAACATGATGAGCCAGAGCAACGAGAGCGCATATTTCATTCATGGATGTGGGTAGAAGGCACTTCATCGTTGATAGAGGTAGACAGAAGAACCTCATCTCAACATAGGTCTTCAAGCGGCTAGTTGTGTTGAAAACGCCGCACCTGCATCCCTACCATCAAATGGTTTTTTCAAGGAAGCAATCTTCGCGTCAGCAAACAGTGTCGCTTGTTGTATGGCATCAAGTCATTCAAAGATGAGGTATTGTGTGATGTTGCTCCCCTTAAAGTTTGTTATTTTCTTTTGGGCCAACCTTATTTATGGAAACGTCATGTTGTATATGAGTCTAGGCCTCATAGTGTTATTATTACTTTGAACAGGAAATTGTACAAGATACCTGAGGAAGTCCCACCTAGTGCGTTTTCCTTGATCTTTGTCAAGCAATGCAAGAAGGTCATTTTGTAGACCAGGAATTTTTTCTTATTCATGATTCACTCTAAGAGTAAGTGAAAGGTTATAGCCACATCCATGGTCTCCACGACCGACCTCTCCACAAGGCAAAAACAAGTGGATAAGATCGTGGAAGAATACAAAGACATATTCTCATCACCTACTGGGGTACCTCTGCACTGTCAGGTCAAGAATCCCATCGATCTGACCCCCAGTGCACTGCTTGTAAGTTTTAAACATGTGAAGTAAAGCAATGCATATAGATTCTTAAGAAAAATAGAATTTAATCAATGGCTCATACACAGAGTACACAGAGATTTTATACCGAAAACCCTCAACCGGGAAAACCTTTCTTATATTCATTATCAAATTTCACCATTCACCATACAATATATACAATGTTTTTAGGTATTCTATAGATACCAAAACCCTAATCCCTTAATCTGGGATTAATTTAGTAAACCATTAAAAATGGAAAAATCCACTAAAAATAGCAAAAACCGCCCAAAAAATAATTTTGGGGCATTGCCCCAAACGTTGTGCATAACCAGGGGGGGCATACTTTCCCCCCCCTGGGACCCCCCTAGGAAAGAGACCGGCACACACGACACAAAGAGCACTACTAGAGGGATCGTCAGACGCAATTGTCGAACCTGACGCACCCACACACACACACATGCAAAGAATATAACACATACCCAACATTCTCCCACTTGTTGTTTTCTTTGCATCCAGGGGTCCAGGGGATTATATAGTCAACAATCTAGGGAAGAAATGCCCATTTTTACTCTACACCAGGAGAATTTTTCTCTGCTCACAGACTTTGTCAATGAATCTACAACATTCTTCAAAGTGTCAACCTTTTCCAGCAACACCTTATTTTCCTCAACCATGTCTCTCACAAAGTGATATTGAATATCAATATGATTTGTCTTTGAATGATAAGTTGGGTTATTTTCTAGGAATATTGCACTCTGACTGTCACAATATAATATCACTGCTTGTTGTACCAATCCAATACCTGAACACAATCTTTGTAACCATACTACTTCCTTGCTTGCATGAGTGGTTGCCTTGTATTCAGCTTGTCATGCTTTTTATATTAATGATTTTAATTACCTGAAAACACTAAATTGTCAGACCAGGGAAAGTAAACTTAGAGCTGCTACCTAAATGTGCGGGTAAGATTCTAATTTCTACCTAAATGTTATTCTAAAAAGAAAACATAAACTTACTCTCATAAATTGAATTCTATTGAGTATCTTAAAACTGATCATATCTTGTCTAATTAATCTAGGAAATGGAAATAATTCTAAGTTAATTAAATTTAAATGTACTTCTATTCCTAATTCAAAGAAATCATCCAATGTTATTTATTTCAATTCTACCATTAACTAAACACCTAATCATCAAAACATCTACCTTGACTATAAAAGAAAGAACATTTTAAAATCTTCTATTTAATCTAACACTAAGAAATTCTAATTTACCAACAACTTTCACCTATTGGTACTACTTTATATTCATAGATATTAACCTACACCTACTTTATCAATCTATTCAATCTACAATTTCCACACTATTTTAATTATCTAAAAATCATAAAAGTATCCTAAATTAATTCGTTGCTTCTAAGACAATTTTTCTCTATCTCTGTTCTAAATCGAAATAAATCTAATAAAATTGAAACTAATCAATGTCCTTATTTACCGTACAGATATCGGAAGCTTCCTCAAACCAAACCACAATTGAACTACCCTAAAAATAGAGTAAATCTGAGTTTAAACTAACTTCAAAACATAATTAAACTAAAACTTCAAAACAGAGTGAATCTAAACTAAATTAAAAGAGTTAAATCAGTAATTGGATTGTTCATCAAATTCTACGAATGGAAAACAACTAATTCCAATATTCAATTATCTACGGAATAATTCCAAACTAAAAACAAACTAAACGAAAATGATTCAAGTCAGAAATTAACAAAACAATTTCAAATTAAATATAAACTAACACACAGATTTTAAAACTGGAAATGAACTAACTACAATATAGAGAAAGGGAAAGCGAATTGAACTTGTTGGTGGGCCCAACCAAAAGGTGCAATCGCTTTAAAATGAAACCAGAACTAAATCAAATCACTTCATGTGTAACTATATCATTCCTCATGCTCCATAATTCAAAAATTAACTCAATTCATTGACAGAAAAGATAATATAACGCACAGTTCAGGAATTGTATTATCAGCAATATCACATAACACAGTTTCTTCAGAGATTCCCCCCTGACATAGAGAGCAACCAACTTTATATAGATCATCCCTACATCTACAATCGTGAATCCCAAAATAGACTTAGACATAGGTACATTAATTGAGCGAATCTTAGATCCAAAAATAACTCAAAGTTTGTTAAAATTAAGTTCACAGCTTCATGACACGAAGTGTCAAGAAGCATGAACTATGAAATAGAGATAAACATAGTAAAAACTAGTACTATAATTGCGCTTTGATTCATCACATTATGTTCTATTGAGATTAATTCGAGATTTGAAATCCGAACTATAACTTGATCAATCATATGAATCGGAACTAGCATTCCAATCTGGCAATATCATGCAAATCTTTGACATCTCCACTAAGTGCAAGTTGGTACTTTGTACTGATAAATCTGCTTCAAGGAAACAAGTACCTAACTCATGCAATGTTAGTATCGATATCAGTTTAAAGTATTAAAATACATTAAAAATAACTTAAATCATATGAATACCTTAAATAGCTCCCTTTAGGGAAAAATGATGTGAAATGTATCAAGGTAAGGCCAGAAAAGAATGATACTGGATATGGAATGGGGGTATATCTGGCATAACATAGGAAAAAATATGGTCAAAATTGGAGACTAACATTCCCCCAAGATGAATACTTTGCCTGTCCTCAGGCAACAAAAAGGACAAAAACTAGGATTCATTAGAGTGTTGCAGCAGCTGCAACCAACATTTGCAATCCCTCTTGTTTCTGATTTCCTTTTTGAGAACCCGATTAATGATAATGTGCTTCCTGACAATCATCTTCAATCTCTTATTCTTCTGCAAAAGAGATCTATTTATCTGTTTTAATCGCTCTATCTTTGCCAAGAAGTGAGCTTGCCCGAGCTTCATATGTTCATTTTCTGTTTTTATATGCCGATCCAGTATGTCATATTCATGTAACTTTTATTTTAACCTGTTATTCTTGTTTTTCAATCGGACAACCATTGGTCGCAAACATCTACTGGAAGAGATTTCATAATAAGATTCGAATGTCTCACAACAACCTTGTTGTGTTTGAGGGTTGGATTCATGAGTGAACTCATCAGGTTCTTAAACAGGGGTATCAACTGGTATTTCAACTGGATTGTCCTGCACAATTTCCTCTGGCACATTTTCTTCCTGGTTGATTTTATGAACCTTTCCAATCAATTGAAAGAGATTCCATGTCATCTCAGAATATTCTGGAGCATCCTCATGATCAATCATACCCTTCATTCTTTCATGTAATGGATAACTAGGCACAAAGTTATCCATATCTGAAAATGTGTATTTACGTTTAGGGTTCCTTCTAGGTCTAATGATGAATTTCTCAAGCTATTCCACATCAATAACATTTTTATCAGTTAGAGAAGAAATCTGAGCTTCAATATTTACATCTGCATGGACAACATTTTCTACTTTTTCACCGCTAGTATCCAAACCCTCAAAACTATGGGCATCAAACGACTGCTCGGAGACAGAATTACCATCATCGGCCTCAATATTATAATCTGGTGTATACTCAAGATCATGACAGACTTTGGCTAGGGTTTTAACAACTTTCTTCTTAGAACTCGACTTCCTCTGTTTAGCAATTGATTCAGGGGTTTTATCCTTAGAATTTTCAAAAGCTAGAATTTTTATAACAAACATATCCCAGGATTCCTGTTTATGGGATAATGCGGTCTTAACCAGAATTTTTACAAGACCAAAATGAAACAGACTGCCCCTAAAATCCTTTGCTTTGTGAACTTGTTCTGACATCCTCTTCAAACTTTTCAACAGAAAATAAGGGATGTTCAAAAGATGGTTACCTTTAAAATGTAGTAAGAGTCGAGCATGACAAGGGAACACAATCCTGTACCGACCTTCACAGGCGAGGTAGTGTTGAAGTATGGATAACATCTGAGCCCATTTCGGTTCCAGCCACAACCTCGTGGTTGCTTCTGACCATTGTAATTTTCGATACTGGGGTTGCAGGAGCTGTGTGCAGAGATTTTTGTCTATTGGTCATCCCTTCGTCCATCTCTGACCAGTACTAGGTAACTATATTGCTTCAGAAATGAACTGCTCTGTGACTTCAAATTCCAATTCACCTACTTTAGTTAGTCGACCATGAAAGTGCAGAGCGAATTGAAGTGTAATCTTATCATCATACCCGTAAAATTTCTTGAGGAACGACTCCCAACCAGCCTTTTGAAAGATGTGCTTAGTGACTGCATACTTAGGAAGAGCCTCCAAATCTGCATAAATCTCGGGTTCATGACGATTCGCCACCATGATGCTACTTAGTATAACAGGAAAGGTTCAAAGGTAGGTAAAGGAAGTAGATGATATGACTAGAGGAGAAGACCATTATTTATGAAATAGGTCATGTAAGGCATTATGGAAAGACATTTTGAATGTCGTGAGGATCAGGCGCATGTGAAGGAATGATCCCGAATTGATGTAGCTTGTTGATGTCATTGTTGACATGGCACTGGCTGAGTGACTGCCACATGTCACCTAGATTTGTGAATTTCGTATACCTAAAGTGCCAACTAGACCTTCACACTTGTCACCATCTGATTGTGTCACATGTCCTTGCTGATGTGGATCTCCTGAGTGTCACATGTCCTCCTCCTGGATATAATGGTCGTACTTAAACCAATGTGGAGATCTACAATCATGGATGATTTTGGAGTCCTAACTAACAGGACCTTTAAAACCATCGTCGAGTTCCACAATGGAATATGCACATTAGCGAATGGACCAATGTGAGTCATTGATTTGTTGAAGGGTGACGATCGATGATCATGACTTAATCGTATGTTGATATGACGGTCTTCCTCTACAACTCTCGTATCTGACTCCTGTCATTGCTTTGGGAATATGGCACTTTTGAGACTTCGATCTAATCCTCTCAAATTGGCGAAGTGTTGAATAGATCTATCAACGTAGATATTTCATGTCTTGATCCTATGGCCTCTATTTATTCTGGAACTCCGGGGTTCAGGAGTTCTTGGCTCATCTGAGCTATTTATCACTGTAGTAGGTCAAGGCCGGAGTTGACCATGCTTTGATAGGTTTTACCCCAGATCATATTTCCTTTAGTGTTATCTGACGATCACGACTTAATATGTTGATATGTTATCTCGGATCGGCAGTTGTGATGCCACTCTGATTTAACGGGAAAGATTCAAATTGAATCTCGAATCTACGGCTTTTAGAATGACTCCTGGATCACTTGGATTTTTACCCGTGTTCAATAAATGGTCACGATCTCGTCTAATTCCTTATCGAATGGCTCATGTGTGTCATCCCTTCTAAGCTTCAATTAATTTTCTTCCTTCTGATATGTTCATCGATTTTTCTTCTGAGATTTTAATAACTTGTGCTTCAATACTCCTTCTATCATTGATTCTCTCCATGCTACCTTTCCTGAGCTTTGGAATCATAGGATCACTTTTGAACCTATCGTGATCAACAGTGATCATGAATTACTTCTACCACAAGGTGATCTTCCTTTTCTCTGATTACTGTACATGTTTGACTCATGTTGCCATCAATGGAAACACACAATCAATAATGCCAACAACCTTCATGCTTATTCCATTAACAACAAAACTTGATGTCATTTCTAGATTTGGATAATAATAGAAATTATGAGAAATATCAAGGGTGTTGGGGATTTTGTTGCATTGGTGATAAAAACCCCTTAATATAACTAGGTTGTGAGCTAGACAACAAAAAATGGTTAGTTGTGGGACAAGCACGAGAATACTACAATAATGTATCAATAACAAAGAAGCATGTATGAAATTATATCACAATATAAACTACAAGAATGTCATTCAAATGCAAGAAATGGAGGGAAATAGAAATATTGATATATTTTTCCAATGGAAAGGAATACAATATGTAATATCACCTTATAAAAATTATTGGAAGCAAGTGGGCTCGATAACCCTCCTTGATATGGGTCATTTTCCTTCTTGAATGTTCTCTCTAACTATAGTGATTGAAGAAATTTTGGTTCCTTGAGGAAAGAATAAAAGAAATCATGAGGGCAATGAATGGTACAAATGAGAGAGTGAAATGCTTGATCTCCAAGCTCATTCCTCTATCATAACCTTGCAATTAATCAGTCCTTAATTATACCCCATGACTTTCATTTAGAATCAAATTCTGAGCTCCAATGAATAACTAGTGCCAATGTGAATGCTCCTCATTCAAAATGGGATTTGCAATGCTTGATAGAGAGCCTTGGGAAGCCAAATTACTCATCATTAATTAGATGAGAGCTTGAATTCACCCTATACATCACCTTAGATCCACTTGATCCAAGCTTACTAGTCTTTAATGCATTGAGTAAGTTGTTTTCACGTGCTTTAGAAAACTTGTGCAAGTATCGAAGGATATACAATGTAAGTTGCATGAGTGTCACAACATTCTAGTCATTAAAGTGAATTAAAACCCAATTTGTAAGGTTTATCTTGCTTTGTAAGGTGTGCCAAGTAGCCATGTGGTAGTGTTATTATGTTTCATTATCGCCAACAATGATGCTTCGGTGTATTCTTGTCAAAATGTCACTTGTGAGTGAAATTGAGGTGATAATATTTTATCCTTGATGTGTGAGGTTAATAACACCCATATAGTTGAAATGCATCATTGTTTCTTTACCATGTGTTTGTGGGTTCATTGTTTTCCCATGTGCTTGTGGGTTCATTGTTTAGTGTGAAAGAGAGAGTTTGGTCAAGAAGGAAGGACTGATAGTGGAGGAGTGATGAAGGCCATCTATAAAATAATAAAACACACAATGAAGGTGATGTCTTTATACAAATGAGGTGGGCATTCACATGCTAATGAAAATTCTCAAAGTACATTACAATAAAAGAAATGGGCACTTTTTGCTAGATCAAAACACCATAATCTATTTGTATGCAATAGGGGAATTTTGAGGTTAAAAATGCACCTCAAAACAAAAAAAGTACTATCAAAATCAACTTTAAAATAACCAACAGGATTCAAGATGATGATTTAAACCATAAGCGTAAATATTTTTAGAGGGAAAGGAAGAAAACTATTTTTTTAAATGTATTTTCAACTTATCTCCTTATAGGTTTACTCAAATTTCAAGTGTAGGAACTTCTTGGATGCGGAATTAAATTTTGCATCCAACAAGTACCTACTCTACATATTTTTTATAGACACTCAATGAGATAAACTAGAAATACATGGGAAAAAAATGTGTTTCTTGAAATTTGAGTAAACCTATAAAGAGATAAGTTGAAAATACGATTTTAAAAAATAGTTTTTCTTCTTTCCTTTTGAAAGTTCATAAGTCTTGTTTTACTATTTTAACTATTATTTTATTATTTTCCTTAGGAGGCCCATTTAGACCTCAAATTTTCCCTAATAAAGATAGATTCAATTATCAAGAAATGTTGTCATTAAATGAAGATCCATGGATGGATACACTATTTCCCAGGGGGTGAAAATAATAGCCAAGGACATCTATTTGGGAGGGGGGCATAACACGGAGAGAATAACTTGAGGGGTGGCTCCCACTTGAGGTCTTGACTAGTTACACATGTATGAGGGATTTCAATTGAAACTAAAACATTGTAATGACCATATTGTACGAATATCCCAGATGTGGTAATGAGTTAATGTTGAACATAGGGGATCCTAAAAAATCAAAGAGCAATGAGGACTCTCTCTTTTTATTCCAATGCCAACCATTAATGATGATGAATGGGGAACAAGGTACATAAAACCTACTTTACAGACCCCCAGAATAAAAATACTTGATGTCAATGGGAGTGAGTACTTAAGAAGGAAGGATGGAAGGTCCTCTTGAATTTATAAGGATCAATAAGTAACCAACTATAATGGACTAGGGATTTGACAAGGATATACGAGATTTGGTCAATGAGTATGACACTCAATACTTCCCTTGGGCAAAGAAAAATTGAGGATTGATGTGGGTGAAATAATAATCAATCTAACATAACATAGCCTAGTGTTGAGTTATAAAAAAGAGTGATTGGATACTTGTGTAGAATGGGAACTACTGATCCAGATTATGCTGAGAACAAAATGAGACAAAAACAAAAATATAGAAGAGAACACAGAAATACAGTGAAACCCAACTTCTATTAATGAATAAGAGAAATAAACATTGTAGAACACAAATTGTTAGAATGGCATGGCTTATCTCTGAAAAGAAAGATATGTTGTCTGCGCTTCATTCGCAACAAGATTTGCATCACACTCCATTGCATGCTTAAAGGGCCTCCTTCACCTCAATTATATATGAGAGTGTGAGAGGAGAACAATTCCCATGATGCATGTGGGATAAATTAATCTAAGTTTATAAAATGACATAGGCATGTAAAACAATAGGACTTCCCATTCGTTCACCCATCCCAGTACTAATCTATCCCGAGAACACTTAACTAATGGGACTCGGTGCATTAACGCTATGTTGTAGGAATGTACATAAAACCACTACGAAATCATTACATGATGTTTGTAATTAACAAATGAAGATGGTATTACATTCCATTCCCCATCAAAAGGGTGAATATCATCATTTATCAAAACCATAGGCTCGAAATTTTGATTCAGTGGAAAAGGTGGTTGGCTACTGAGATCCACCTGGATCATTCCTCCCCCCTTAGGAAGCAATGGTCCCCATGGCATCAAGTTCCCTTGGGAGATGGTGAAACTTTTGCATAATCTTAACCTTGGTGAGTCGCTTGCCTTGTTGAAGTAGATGTTATGCTTGTAATTTTCCTATGGAAGGATGTCATGAACTTGTTGGAGGTGTTGGATCAGTTCAACGATTTTCGCTGCACGATCTACCTTGTTCTTAGTGTGGGAGGACTCTATCAGTGAATATGTAGCAAGAAGAGATATATCTATGGGGGCTAATGGTTGGAACCCCAAGCACACCTGAAATGGTTCATGGCCAATAGATATATGTTGAACATGTGGAAGACTTTGATTTTCTTCGTGCTCTTCTACAATCTTATCGATCTAATTCTACTGGAAAGAAATGTCTTGGGCCAAAACTGTGGTGGTCATAGTGACCTCCTGTTCACTGTCTGACTGGATTGTGAAGAGGGAAAACTTTGTGGTCTGAGAGATTACTTTGTGGCATTTTGTTTTCGAGGTCAATGAAGTGGAAGTAGTTGGATCTACCTATGGTACCCTGTAGATATTACCTCCCAGAGTAAAAATGAAACTGTGGGGCCGATACTCATAGATAGTGTGGTGTTTCCACATATATTAGTGTCCTAAAAGAACATCACATACTTCAAGTGGGGAAACATCACACACCACCTCATCCTTGAAGGCTTGATGCCATAGGACAAGTGACATTATTGTCTAACAAGGATGTCTCATCCACGGCTCAACCATCCAATGGTGTATGGTTGGGAGTATGGAATCATCGGTAGCTTCAATCTCTTGACAACCTCGGCTGAGATTAGGTTCTTTTGACTCCCACTGTCAACAATAAAATGCAGTGGGGTCCCATTTACCCACATCTGCGAGTGGAAGAGGCACTCCTCATCCTCAAGATCCTTTGTTTATTTTGGTTGTATTGTTGTGTTTGTGATGGCAACAGTGGGTTCTGCATCGATGATCTGTTTCCCTCTATTGTGATTTGAATTAGTCTCCAAGTCAGATTCTGATTCTTTTTCTTTGACATCAGCCACCAATAATTGTTTAGAGTGACTTTCATTAGTGTTGTGTTAGGGGCTATTGTGGAACTCACACCACTTTCCAGTGTCTTTCTTAGACTTCACATTACCCTTATTTTCCTGCGTCTTGGACTAGCTCTCTTGAGGTTGTCCTTCCTTGCTTTGTCCTTCATTCTGTGAGTTAGGGTTTCCTTTGCCATGATTTTTTTATCTCGTATTTTCAAACCTGAAATCCCACTTACTTTTTTCCTTGAATTTCTATTCAATTTTGATTCCATATCAATAAGTAGCTCCAAGTGAGGAGATGTCCAAGAAATCCATCTTTGTTTGGATGTACCTGTGTAGACCACTACGATACTTCAAAACCAAGTGCCACTCATAATGTTTCACACACAACTTTGAGTGCAAGGTATGAAATATGTTAGTGTACTCTGACACCATCTGATATCTTTTCTGATGCAGAGTCATTCATCTCATGTATTGGTCATCATAGTTTTCGACAAGGTAGAACTCCTCCTTTAGGGAATCTACAAAGGATGCCTAAGTGGGTTCTCTCATAAATTGTGTAGATTCATTCATGGTGTACCTCTCCCAGTAACCTTCCCACGAATATCTAACATGGGGAAGGTATTTAAAGAGCACAAAGGTGATATTTTCACTGTCAGAAAAATTTCAGATGAAGTAATAACCTTCTACCAAATTCAACCATTTTTCTAGAGCATCTACATCTATATAGCCTTCAAATAAGGGGATATCAAAATTTAATTGTACCTTTAATGGTGTCACACCTCCAAAATGGTTTCTTGTTGAATATGCCTTGGCCGCCACCATATGTATTCTTCAAAGGATCTGAGCGAAGTTTTTCATCATCTCATTCCTCTGTTGCACGAGGGCTTCCTTGAGTAACTTCTTGAAAGGATCTCTTGCTCTGTCATCTCTCTTTTCTTCCACCATGGGAGGTTGCTTGAGCTAGTGAGAGAGGTTGTACTCAAGCGAAACTATCTTGAGACCCAAATCGCTATACCCTGACCTCGTTGAGGATCTGCTCCGAGAAATGACAAGGATCAGACTACTATGATACCACTGATATGGATTATGCTGAGAACGAAATGAGACAAAAACAAAAATATATAAGAGAACACATAAATACAATGAAACCCAACTTCTATTAATGAATAAGAGAGAAAAACAGTGTAGAACACAAACTAGCAGAATGGAGTAGCTTATCTCTTAAAAGAAAGAGATTTTGGCTACGCTTCATTCGCAACAAGATTTACATCACACTCCATTGCATGCTTAAATGGCCTCCTTCACCTCAATTATATATCAGAGAGTAAGAGGAGAACAATTCCTATGATGCATGTGGGATAAATTAATATAAGTTTAAAAAATGCCATAGGAATGTAAAACACTAGGACTTTTCAGGTGGTCACCCATCCGAGTACTACTCTATCCTGAGTGTGCTTAACTCTGGAGTTATAATGGGAACCTTGCATTAACACTATGTTGTAGGAATGTACATAAAACCACTAGGAAATCATTACATGATGTATGTAATTAACAAATGAAGATGGGATTACATTCCATTCCCCATCAAAAGGGTGAATATCATGGTTTATCAAAACCATAGTATTGAAATGTTGATTCATTGGAAAAAGTGGTTGGCCACCAAGATCCACCTGGATCAACTACAGATCATGTGGAACATGGAAACCTGAATGGAGTAACTTGGTTCATGAATCAAGGTGAGAATATTGATTGTTGCTTTGGGGGAATACCTCTTTAGTCACAATGAAGGTTACTAGGATATAGGAGGTATTGTAGATAGTTAGAATCGAATGAAAACATAGGTGACTCAAAGAAGATGATCTTACCAAGGGAAACAAGAACCACTACGAAGTGAAGAGATGTTATTTAAACATTGAAATGGTACGAATATTGATGTTTCACTCATTTTGGTTTTGTTAATTTTTTGGATGTTTTTGTATTTCTATGTTATCAATGAATAAAAGAATCTAGATACATTACAGACAAGTAGAAAGGTACCCTGAAAAATGCAACCAAGAAACTCTACTTTGAATGTAGAAACAGACATGATAGTAACAAGGGGTGGGTATCCTTGATGGGTTGATCAATGCTGGAGTGAAATGAAAATGTTCTACTAGTTATGGATGGGACTAGAAGCCAATGCACTGTGGTGAAGCATTTAGGATAACAAACCATAATCAATTGTGAAACATCAAGAGGCTATAGGGATGGGTTAGCATAATAATGAGGTGGAAATATGAGGCTTTATATAATAGATGTAGACTATATGAACTTTCAATCCTAAGAGGATAGAGTAGCATGGGTTTCATCATATAAAGGGGTATAAAAACTAGGGAAACCCATGAAGATGGAGTGCTAACAGCCAATAGTAACTTAATGCAGTTTGGAGGGTGAAGTTATGTACTTATCCAAATTTGGGGGATCCCTAAAGGTATATCTAGAGGGGATATAACAATGAAAATTGTGATGTACGTAGAGGGAGATATTGTGGTAATGTCGGTTTGAAAGAAGTATAATGGAAGTAGCAGTAGTGGTATCAGGAGGAAAAATTGGTTTCTCAATGAGACATATGCACAGATGAAACCAGTCACATAGTGTAAAAGTACTCAAGAAATAAAATTTAATGTTGCATGTTTGGTTCCTAACCTCTATAAATGAACAAGATTTCCAAAATAATAGGAATATACAGTAATAGAATGTAATAATTGTATCAATGAAACAATTATGCCACTTCGAGAGGGAACCTCCTTGACCACTTTGAGAGGGTTATCTCCATACACAACCAATTGTATGATCTATAAATTGTTGAGGATATCCACTAGAATAGCTCGCCATAGAAAATCTAATAAAATATTGAAATTGTTACTATGGAGGTTAATTTCCTTTAGATCTCAATTTATTTAATTATTGTTTTTCTACCTAAATGTATGAAATAGAGAATAGAAATAAATACTAACACACCATCCAAAAATAAAAACAAGATATAACTTGGGAAACCCAAAGCAGGAAAAAAACCAGCTAGAAGGTGAGGTCGCCCTGCTATATTTTCTTCAAATGCAAGTACAGAGAAAGATGCACTCTATCTGGAGTTTCCTTTGACACTGTGGCCTATAAGGTTTCTATAGAATCTATCCTCCTCTATTTTTCTCTGAAGATACCACTCACAGTTTATTTTCTCAACTATGGAATGAATACGGTGCTCAATAATGGAACCCCTTCTCCTCCTAGTAGTCCAGTATTTAACATCGCTTGATATCCATCTAGGGGTAGGGTTTTGACTTCCTCAACCCTCAATTGTGATTAGATTTTGGACCTCGTATAATTTTCTTGAAATTCCATGGATGGATATTCCTATTTGAATGAGTAATGGGGGTCGGCGTGGCATCCACTCATACCATGGTGGTCAACACGGTAGGTCAACTTGTGGGAGGCATAATTTTTGCATATGAGCTCTTATTGACGTGATTTTTGCACCGTTAGAAATATCCCAATGTGTGGAATAGAATCAAGGGGTTCCAAATAAATTTGGGAATTTTTTTGCCACAAAAAATATCATTTGATGCCTTAAATGGATCTAGAAAGTTTCAAACCCCAATTTTCCAAACCAGGACCTACCATTAAAATGACCCTACAAGTTTATTCCTCCAATTTTTTCCACTCAGAGAGAACTAAGATAGATGAAAAATAATATACTGATCGAATATAGATCATAACTCCCCATTTAGGGAGGATTTTGGTCCCCAAAACATTTAATAAATGAGGTGAGGAAATTTTTCCTCTACCTTCTCCATGGAGTACCAATTTTATTTTCTTGGAAGTTGTCCTTCCAACCCAATATGCCAAAGTTCATGTTGCCCCTATATTGTAGTTATGGACCACTTCTATGAAATTGTGTCACCTTCCAATTCTATGTGAGAATCTAGTGTTAATTCCTCTATGGAAGGTAGGACCTCCTCCCCCTGATCCAACATGGAAGGCTCGTAGGGTTTGAGATTATCCACATTCACTAATGAGTAAATGTGCATGTATGGGGGTAGATTGAGTTTCTAGGCATTATCTCCCACCTTCTCAAATATCTCAAAATATCCATACTAAAAATCCTTGATCTTCTTACCAAGACCATATAGTCTTTCCTTGTTTAGTTGTAACCAATCTTTGTCTCCCACTTTGAATGACTTCTATGTTTTGTGTTGATCATGTTTGTCCTTGCATTTTTCCTATGACTTATTTAGTATCTCCTTTACCTGCAAATGGATTTGCCTAATCGTCTCAACAAATTTTTCCACTCTCAATGCATCTCCTGTGAGGTATTCCCTCACTCCTCCTTATTGTCCATATACAACATCCAAGGGTCAAGGTGGAAAATATCCAAAGCAAGTTTCAAAAGATGACTTACCAGTAGAAGTGTGGACTTCTCTATTATAAGAGTGTTGTATGTAGATCATATTTTCGTCTCTGGTCTTTTGATAATTCTAATTATAACCCCTCAAAAGTTGCACCAAAGTTCTATTGACTACTTCTGTCTTCTCATCTATCTATGGATGGAATTTTGTAGACCTCTTCAACATAGTGTCCATATTCTCCCACAATGTAGTCCAAAATGTACTGAGAAATCTAGTATCCTTATCTGAGATGATGCTCCTTGGTATCCCAAAGTGTACCCAGACCTGTTCAAATAACATGTTTTCTACTTCTTGTCCTTTGATGGTCTATTTACAAGGTATGAGAATGCACATCTTGATGAACCTTTCAACTACCACAAATAGATATTCATGTCCCTTCCTGGATATTGGTAAACCTTCCACAAAATCCATGAAACTTATTCTCCAAGGTTGAGTGCGTACAAGTAAGGGATGGTATAGAGCTTGATTCCTGTTGATAGACTTGTTGGTACAACAAAGTGTAAATCCTCTAATAGACTATGCTAGATATTCTTTCATTCTGGGCCAATACACATACCAATGTAAGTTGGAAATTGTATTCCCAACACCAAAATGTCTTCCAACCTTGGAGGTTTGAGCCTCTCTAATAATTTGCAATCGTTCACCTTTTGGGACATAGAGCTTGTCGATCTTGTAGAGTAACCCATTCTGGAAATGATAGTCATCCTTATTGTCACCTTTGTCTACATGAATTTGGCCTTGTATCTGTTGAAACACCTCCTTAAACTATTCATATTCTTTGTATGCATATTTGTATGCATCATGGATAAAAGGATCCATGTGCATCAAAGTTCCCAAAGCTCGAATCTTAGATGTGGGTGACCTTGAAAGCATGTATTCCAACCTTTTTTTGTTTCCCTTATTATACTTGATGACTAGATGAAATTGCTATAAAATCCCCATCCACTTGTAGTGGTTGGTTTTTTGTAGCTTACTCTAGGCCTGAAAATACTATAGTGGTTGGTGGTGATTTGTGTGGATGATGGTCTCATTTCCCATCAGATAGTTCTTCCACTTCTTGATATCTTGAACCAAGGCATAGAGTTCCTTGTCATAGGTAAGGTATTTGAGAAATAACCCAAGAAATATTTCAAAACAATAACATACAATCCTTCCTCATTTCATCAAAACTACTCCCATGTCATACCCACTTGCATATGTCTCCGCTTCAAAAGGATTTTGCAAGTTTGTTAATGTGAGAAATGGTGCTTGAATAATATTTTTCTTCGGCTCATTCAAATCCTTCTACTAATTCTTCTCCCACTGTAAAATATTACCACTCAATTATGTGGTGTGGAGTAGTGTAGCTACCACTAAAAATGAAACTATGAACTTCCCCAAGTACTGTGTTTCCCCAAAAAGAATCCTAAATTCAGTGATATTTCTAGGAACTGGCCATTTCATGATTGCATCAATATTTATGAGGTCTATCTTGATCTCCACTCCACCAATAACATACCCCAAAAACACCAAAGACTTCTGGGAAAACTCACATTTCTTGAGGTTAGCCAAAAGTTGGTGCTTCTTCAAAGTCTCTAACACATGCATGATATGTGAGATATGCTCCTTCCAGGTAGCACTTAAAACCAATATATCATCCAAATAGACTATAACAAATGAATTTAGATATGGATGTAATACTTCATTCATCAGTCGCATAAATGTAGTTGGTGCATTACATAAACCAAATGGCATGACCAACCATTCATACAAACCTTGTCGTGTCTTGAAGGAAGTCTTCCAGGTGTCTTCTTCCTTGATGCATACCTATTGGTATCCCAATTTGAGAGAGGACTATCTATACAACCCAATAGTCGACAATGGAGAGTCTGGAATAATTGTATTTTGTGCTCCACTCCCCTCTTGGGTGGTATCCTTTTATCTTTTGGAAGACTCCTATGTATGTTTGTAGAAACTCATCTAGCTAATGTTTATGCTCTTTATTACACTCCTCCAAGGATTCCTTTACTCTTATCGACTCATCCTCAGTATGATATTTTCTTAAGAAAAGTAAAACATATTTCATACTAGAACTAATCAATTTCTTGGCGTGGTTGGCACTTACCAGTGAGATTGTTGACTTACCTTTATGCTTGTTTATGATGTAGGACTTCCAATACTTGATTAGTCAGTATTGGTTAACTCTCCACATGAAAATTGCATCCCTCATATACATATAAGGGCTTTCAAACACTACACATATGTCAAGGGGTACTACATCCAATTCTACTTCATCAATAAAATCAGCACTTACAGAAAAATTATTTTTACAATGTTCTTTTACCTTGATCTATGCATCCTTGTTTACTCATCCCAATGGATATGGGATAGAATGATATTGAACCTCCAATCCAATATTTTTCACCATATTCATTTCTATGAGATTAGCGTATGAACCATAGTCGAACAAATCGTCTATCTTGGTCTTCTTGACCTAGATCTTGATGTGGAAGAGTTTGTTCATATCCTTCTCTTCTTGGTGATGAAATATACTCAAATTCACCTCCTTTTGCATTGATGTGCAAACAATATTATCATCCACATCAAATCTTTTTTCAACCTGATTTCTCAAATCAGTGGCTAGGAGATTCTTTTTATTTGCATCTTTCTTACAGTTATTCGGGTTCAACTCTAGATGTAGTTTACATCACTTTTCCTCAGTGTGCCCATCAATATTTCAATGGTTATAATGGTTTATATGATCCTTGCACTAATGTGCAATGGTTGTCATATTCTTATCCTTTCCCATTTTCCACTTCTTCTTCCCTTCCTTGGAAGATTCCTATTGCTCCTTTTGCTTGGAACCGCTTGGCTACCCTTTCTTGTGGCCTATATTTTCAATATATTTTATCTATATACATGCCCTGTCCACTATCCTTGGATTGAAAAGAATCACTTGGTTTCATAGATGGATATGTATATATAAAAGATACTTAAGGAGTACATATGGGTTCTTGGGAGATATACTTAGCATGATGGCCATCCTTTTGAACTTGGTGGTGTACTCCTCTACACTCTTCCCTTTCTTCTACTTGAATTAGTGTCACTCGATCCATTGGCCCTCTATATACTTGATAGGGTAGAATTGGGACTTGATGAGGATTTTGAAGTCCTCCCACCTAGTTACTAGTATATAATCCTCCAGCCTAAGTTTGTTTGTATGGATTTCCCACCAGGTTAAAACATGGCCCTCTAACTCCAATCTAGAAAACAATATCTTTTGTTATTCGTCTATTTGGTGAACATTGAAATAAACTTTTAGTTGTTGCAACCAATGATTCAGTTTTAATGCATCGATATCACCTTTGTATGGATTATGTCCACTTTTTCTTCCATCTTGAATAAATAATGTGAAGGGTTTATGGTACCGAAACTCAGCTTCTCTTTCTCGATCTCTTTCCATGGCACCTTTTATGGGTCTTCATTATCCCCCAATTTCCCATCTAATATGAGCTCTAAGTTTCAGCCTCCAACTTCTGAGCTTTCTTTCTAACGTCACCATGAGGAGGGACATATTGTGAGATATGTCATTGACTTTCTCTTCTAGCCTCGCAAATCTCTCCTATGATGGATCTTGAGGTTTGTTATGAACAGACTTGTCGGCCATGGCTGGGATTCTGTGAATTTCTTCTTAAACTGATTCCTAAATCCCTGCAACATTCCCAAAATACCCCAAAGAAACCTTCTCTGGTATCAATATCATATGTAAACTATCATGTATATTCCATTGGAATAGTTCGTCACAACAAATCTAATAAAATACTAAAATACTTAATGTGAATGTTCATTTCCTTTAGATCTCATATTCTTTAATTACTAGTTTTCTACTTAAATGTATGAAATAGTTTAAATACACAAAAATAGATAACATAAATAAATATTCACAGACCATCCAAAAATTAACACAGGATATAACCTAGGAAACCTAATACATGATAAAACCCAACTATAAAGTGAGGTCGCTCTACTCTATTTTTTTCAAATGTAAGTGCAAAGAAAGAGGCACTCTTTGTGGAGTTTCCTTTGACACTATGGCTCGTATGGCTACTACAAAATCTCTCCTCCCATTTTTTTCTCTCAAAATACCACTCCCAGGCGCTCTACTCAACTATGGAACAAATACAATGCTTAAGAAAGGAATCCCTTCTCCTCCTAGCAGCCTAGTATTTAACATCGTTTCATAGCCATCTAGGGTTATGGTTTTGACTTCCTCAACCCTCAATTGTGATAAGGTTTTGGACCTTATAGAATCCTCTTGAAATTCCATACATGGCTAGCCCCATATGCGTGAGTAATGGGGGTTGGCATGGCATCCACTCATACTACGGTGGTCAACATGGTCGGTCAACTTGAGGGAGTGTTGTGGGTGGGAAATCCCCCTATGGACTAGCATTAAGGGTTCAGTAATGCATGTAGAAATAACCTTTGAAAGTCTCCTACCTTTTACTATTATCCTGACATAGACCCCACATTCATGCATAAAACACAAGGATAAAAAGATATGGTAACTCTACCTTGAACTCCTCGCTTGGTGTTGATCCTTTTGCATTCGGTTTCTCCTTGACTGCAAGTCTCCTCCCAAAGCTAACTTGCATTCAGAAATAGACAAACAAAGAACTACGAACATGCATCTCATATATGAATTAGTAGGTTAGAGGTTCCAAAAATATAAACCAAAATTGAATATTGAACACCTCATATGGCGGGATGGGAAAAGTAATTCTTTCTATTAACCTCACAAAAGTCACTTACAATGGTGAGATCAGCTATTGCTCCTCGAATCTAGTCCTGGGCTCTTCTTCAACTATGCACGAACCGCTTCCACATGTGCTTCTCCTCTTTAACTCTCACACAATGGTTGCAAAAGGTTGGGGCAAGGGGAATGCAAAATCAGGTAGAGTTTATTTACTATTATTTTCCTCCTTCAAATGGGACCCATACCCCTTCTTTTATAGGCTAGAAAGGCATAGGTATTTGGTTGAGTGACTGGCTATGGGTGATCAAACAGTTTAGGAAATTTACCCAAAAATCTGTGTTTTGTCTCCAACTTTCTATTTTTCGTTCTTTTGTCAGTATACGCGGGTTGTAGTGGGTCAGCTAGCATATACACAGGTGCAGTAGTGGAGCAGGGCATGTATGCCTTCAAAAAGGGTGTTTTTAAGAATTTTTTCAGTAGTGGCTTGGCGAAAAATGGAAAATGAGATGGCCTGATGTCAGGTAAGCATGTCTGGTGCAAATTAGGGTTATAACAGGGAGGCATAACTTTCACATACAATCTTCGAATGATGCAATGTTTTCACTGTTCAAAATTCATTGATGTGTAGAATAACATCAAGGAGTATAAGATAAAGTTGGGAAAGTTTTGACCCCAAAAAATGTTGTCTAATGCCTCAAAATGGCTCTAGAATGTTTCAAACCCCAATTTTACGAACTAGGACCTACCATTAATATGACCTTGCAAGTTTATTCCTCTAATTTTTTCCACTTTGAAAGCATCTAGATAGATGAAAAATAATATAATAACCCAATCTAGATCAATGTACTTGAACAATACTCGACACCATTTTACATTGAATGGTTCTACATATAAATGCAACAATAAAATGTAATAATAGTATAAGTACAAGAATTATGCCACTTTGAGAGGGAAACCTCCTTAACCACTTCAAGAGGGTTATCTCCTTATACAACCAATTGTACATGAATAATATTTGACACCCTTTTACATTTAATGGTTCTACATATAAATATAATTCAATGGGTACCTATTTGAATAGTCATAACTATTTATTATTATTGCCTTTATTCTTTATAAAAATATTGTTATGTTGTGTTTATTAATTCTACTTTATTATTATTATATATGAACATAACATTGCTACACTATATAATATGATTCAATATCGAAGCGTGATAAGGTTATAGTTACACCACACTTTTACTACAACTCTTCATCCCTATCTTGAAGTAACCCTAGCTTATCAGTTTCATTATCAAAATTAATAATGCAAATATTAGGATCCATATATGCCCAAATATGTTCTACAATTTCTCCTTTTAACTTTATGTTATTTATGAGTGCATCCTGAAAATCTAGTGCTTGGTTTGGAAAATCCTCAACTAATTGTACAATATCTTCTCTTGATATTTCATATTTTTGATATATCTTATTAACTATATTTATGAGTTCCTCATGCATTGGTTGCCAATAAAATGTATCCATATTCCCATCATGAATAAGAGGAGCATACAATGTTGATAAGTCATTTCCTGAAATGATGATAGGAACACAGTTAGTAATGTCATATTCTCTCCAATATTTCCAATGCTCATTCTTGTACGATTGATTACCAAATTCATCAAGGTTCCAATAAATATTTGAATGTTGACTATCATTTGAGTGTTTCCAAATATTCCAATGCCCTTCCACAGTTTCTTCACATGTTCAAAGTGTTCTTCTTGTTGTCCCCTTTCCACCTGTACCTTTTGTTCTTTTTTATCCTTATGGAAAGCTTCATCAACCAAGATAACTTGACATGCAACTTCAATGTTTTGACAATTTTGTCGCTCTTCACAATCTACTACCTCTCTATGAACTTTGGCAGCATCAAATAAATGCTTACAATGTTCAACATGAATTTTTATCTTCTTCTCATCAAATTTTATGTGATTGATATTTGGTCACTATAGACAACTAGTTGAATACATGAAGCACATTTGTTAATTATGATACTGCTTTTTTCCCAAGAAAATTTTTCTCAAATTTATAAAAGGTATAAATTCATTTACAATGCGCAGCAGCAAGCTGAGTAAGCTTGTTCAATGCGAAAGCCAGGATAGGACCAGTACATTCAAAAAACACAGTGCTTACAAGGGACCGATAGTGATCTATATCCGATCCATTACTTTCACGGCTCGCAATTTTGCTAACACCTTGATTCGCCTCCATGAAAAATCAAAAACCAATCAACTACCTCCACAGCTTACAATGTTGTCCTCAAACAAACCGAAATGGCCATTATAATTCGAAGATATTGATAGAGGAGATCGGGCTCTCCTGTCCTCTATCGCAGTGATAGATCGAGAGTCTCCCAACCACTTCTCTTAGAGCCCTCTTGGAGAAAGCATCTACCTCGGTATTGTGCGATCTGGGGATATGGTGGAAGTTGATATCGGTGAAGAGTTTGGACAGTTGTTGTGTTTTTTGCTTCTAGCCTTCAACATGGATGGATTGGAGATTACAATTATGATTGATCCAGTCTATAATAACTCTCGAGTCTCTGAGAACATGGAGGTGGTTTAAAGACCAAAAGGAAGCAAGAGTGAGAGAATCCCATAAGCCCATGAGCTCGGCTTTGGTGTTTGTACCCGCACCACAATTAATGAACCATTTTGTGGTCCTCGTTGAATGGGTTTTGAAGGTGCCTCCAGCCCCACAACATAATTTAGATGACTGTGCCACACCATCAAAACAAGCCACGGTGTAACCTTCAGTCAAATTAAAATCCACAACTTTGTAAGGGAGGGCCTTAACCATAGACGGTTGCCAATGGAAGGTAGCTAGAATTCTGTGAAAAACCGCATGGGAGGAAGGTGAGGTGTCCTAAAAAATGACCTTGTTGCGTTCTATCTAGATCTGCCAGCAAACATATGCAGCCAGTGAAAGTGGTGCAGCTTTTTCAGAATACCAAGAAGAGAAGCACTCTGAGATGGTGGCGCCGATCCAGGAGAAGGAAAGGGAGAAGTGTTGTAATAAGCGGTTCCAGACTTATTTTGAAAAAATACAATGTATCAGTAAGTGATGGATGTCCTCGGAGGCTCGGCAGCAAAGAGAACATAACTCGGGACCCTTCCAGCCTTTCTTACGGAGCACCTCCCAGGTGAGAGATTTTTCATTAGCATAGAGACGGATAAAAAAAAATTGTTTTAGAGGGAGCGGCCACTTCCACATCTGAAAGAGCCACGGAGTATTTGCATCGATGTCCAGTGTTGGCAGGAGAGCTGCGTAGACATTTTTGACAGAGACTATGCCAGAGGCATCACCCCCGACCCAGATGAGGGAGTCTCGTGAATCGATGAGGGAGATGTCGGCACGTTTTAATGTTGTCGTGTAAGAATCCCATTCCAAGGCCAAAGGCCTGATAAGAGGAAGGTCGTTGCTGTGTAGCCAATGTTCCAGGAGAGGGAAGGCGTGGGTCACCACCTTCATCTGTGCCAGGGAACAGTAATTTAAAGAAACAAGTTGTGATCTGAGAGGCATAGAGAGAATTGAGTGGTCATCCAAACCGAGGATTTTATCTCTGTCGAGTTTGATCTCAGAACCCGATCCAGGCCTCCAACGGATCCAGTGAAGGATCACCTGAGAGGAAGAAACCAGACCCCTCCAAAAGGGTGAAGCCCTCTTCTGTAGTAGATGTGTCTTTTGCAGCCAAAGAGGGAGGGGCAAGGAGCCTAGATACTTATCCATGATGACTCGGTGCCAAATGTTGTCAAGAGTGACCGCTCTCCAGAAAGAACTAGCCAGTAGGGCCATGTTGAAGATAGATAGGTTCTTGAGTCCCCACCCCCCAGACCTTTTAGGTCTAGAAAGAGTCTGCCAGCTGCAAAGGTGGAAGCGGCGCTTCCCTGCAAATTCATTCCACAGGAAATTAAAGGAGAGTCTGCGAAGCAGAATAATGATCTTGTTGGGGATCCGTTCTAGGGTCATCCAATAAACTGCCAGACTTTCTAACACCGATTTGACCAGGATAATTTGTCCACCCAAGGACAGCCATTTATTACACCAAAATCCAATTCTCCTTTCGAAGGTTGCCACTAGCCAGTTCCAATCAGTAGAGGAGGAGGTTCCCAGCTTCAGCTGCTAACCAAGGTACCTGAAGCCTTTTTTCAAGTCAAAAAAGGAGAAGGGGATGGAGTCTTTAAGGAGAGAGAGCTCAGCCTCAGATAAACCCCAATAGTGGACAGTGGACTTTGAGGGATTAATGGACAGACCCGATATAGAACAGAAGAGTTGTAGTATGTCCAGGATCGCAAGCCACTCCGCTAAATCATCTTTTGACAATAGAAGAATATCGTCAACAAACATGAGGTGAACGATCTTGATGAGATTTCAAACCTTTATACCAGTGATGCGGTGCTCGGAGAAGCTTTTAGAGAGGAGAAGGCTAAGGCCTTCCATAATTAAGATAAAGAGGTAAGGAGATAGTGGGCATCCCTGACAGAGCCCCCTTTCGCTTTTAAAAAATCTAGTCGCCTCCCCATTAATCAGCACTACGAAGTTAGCACTAGTGACACAGGACATAATCCAGTCAGTTAACTTGTCACCAAAGCCTATTGTGTGTAGGATTAGTCACAGAAAATCCCAATCAATGCTGTCAAAAGCCTTTTTGAGATCTAGTTTCATGACCAACGCCTTTTGATTTTTCTGATTGATGCTCTGAATGCACTCATGGGCTACACCGATGGCATCTTGAATTCTTCTTCCCTTTAAAAAACCGAGTTGTTCATCTGAGAGACTCATTTCCAGAAACGGCTTAATCCGGTTGGAGATAACTTTGGATATTACCTTGTAGACGAGGTTGCATAAGGAGATCGGTCTGAAGTCATTGAAGGAAATCGAATTGTTTTCTTTAGGAATTAAAACCAGGAAGGTGGATTTTAGGCTTCTATAAATTTTACCTTTGATGCGAGAGTCCTCCACCATCTGGAGGAGATCCTATCCAACGAGATCGAAAAAGAAGGTGAAGAATTATGCCATCCAACGATCGGGCCCTGGACTCCTCTCCTTTTTGAAAAGTAACAAAATTTTCTTTAGCTCTGGCAGTGTGATGGGTTTGTAAAGATCAGTGGCTTCAGCAGCTGTAACCAAATTTGAGAAAAGACTGGTAGTAGAACATTTTGCAGGTAGATTGTGGCAACATCTAGCTTTTAATAGGTGTTTGAAGTGAGAGGCAGCCTCGGCTTTGAGTGCCTCCTGTCTGTGGAGAGTCCCATCACTTTCACTTTCGATAGAACAGATTAATTTTTTTTTCCTATTGTGGCTAGCCACTCTGTGAAAAAAATTTGAATTAGAGTCTCCCCATTTGAGCTAGGTCGCACGGCTGCGGAGCCTCCAGCATTTTTCTTCTTCATGCAGAAGGTCATCTCTACTTTTCTCCAGCGCCTTTAGAGTAACAGAGTCCTCCAATGACAGGGCGGTTGAGGTTGATGTTAAGATGAGATGTGTAATCTCAGTCTCCATCTTAATCAGTTTGGTCTCCTCCATTGCCTTCTTATCTTTACTTCAAGCTTTTGAGCACACTTTTAGAGCTTTTAATTTCCAAACGATTCTCAACTGTGGGTTTTCTTCTTTCAGGAAACACGGATCTATCCAGACAGAATGTACTAGAGCAGAGTAATATGCAAAGGAGAGCCAATGATGATTAAATTTGTAGGGAAAATTCTTGAGCCAGAGGGGTAGGTTCAATTTGAGGAGGATGGGAGCATGGTCGGAGAGGAAAGGAAGCTCGACCCATGAGGTTGGAAAAACTGTGGAAGAGAATAATCCATCGAAGATTAAGAAGCGATCGAGTCATCTAGAAATGGCCTCAGATCCGCTTCTCCTGTTTTGCCAGGTAGGAACAAGTCTGGTCGGCAATATATCGATGAGGTTCTTGGTCATAAAGAGGTCTTTGTAGAGGTTTTCACCTGAACCAGACGAGGAATCTCCTCCCCAGTGTTGATCAGTTGATAGAGTGATGTTGAGATCGCCACCCAGTATGAGGTTTGGAATGGAGAGGATGTTGTTGTTTGCAAGGTGAGTCCAGAATTGGGGTCTGTCTTGGCAGGGGTCGTAGACATTTAAAAGTGCCAGCTCCTGATTGGTAGCAAAGCATCTGCCTATCAACAAAATGCCTCCACAAGTCCTGAAGGGATTTAAATTGAAAATACCTGGATCCCAGGCCACCAGCATGCCACCATAGTTGCCAATGGATTTTAACACCGTTGAGACCCAAAGAGGGCGAAAAAGGTGCAAGAAATCTCTGGAAATTTGATCAGCCGCGAGGGTTTCTTGAAGAAAAATGACATCCGGTTTGGAGTGCTCTAGTAGTCTTCGGAAGGAGGCAGCCTTGAGGGTGCCTCCGATCCCTTGTATGTTAAGAGAGAGCACTATCATTACTTGGATCGTTCTATGGCCTTCATAGCTCTAAGGGCCTTTCCATCTTGTGCTGAGACGACCGGGACTGCAAGTTGAGTGCTTGAGCAATCCTTCTTCTTCCTAGCGCTTCTCGTATGGAGTGGGGAGAGATCAACACCTATACCTCGTGACCATGCAAAGTATTTGTCGAGAGTTTCAGTATGGTGTGAGGAAGATGTACCCGCTTCTGTGGAGGGAGCGATGAGCTCTTTTCCCTGAAAAACTGGTAACTGGGTGGAACTGTCCAGGAGAAACTGAGCAGAAGTCGAGGAGCTCAGCGCTGCCAAGAGGGAGTCCTCATCTTCATCCAGCTATATGTAACTAGGGAGTAATGTTGAGGGGTCTTTTGGGTCTAAGGGAGTGATAGAGGGATAGGTCTGAAAGGTCGGCAGCGAAGGTGGGAGCGGGGGCGAAGGGGGAGGGGGGGTAGGATCAAATGTGGTAAGAAGGGAGTTGTCAAGAGATGGATCCAGGGGAGAGGTTAAACTATGGTTGGAATCAACAAATTCTCTAAGATACACAACAAGTATGAACTAGATGTATGTATGAAAGAGAATTTATAAAATGTTCAGCAAGGAAACAAGTTAAAATATTAAAAATTAAGTGGATGAGAGAGGGAGAAACTAGTGCCTACTTATAATTGGGCTAATGGAATATATTAATTTAATCATGTGAGGAGGGATTAACTTAATCTAAGCTTGAGGATTCTAAGGGCTGCTCTAGAGCATGCCACAAACTTTCCTACTAGGTGAATTAAAAGAAACTAAATATCAAAGGAAATATCTCAAAAATGTTTATAATTTCATAATTAGATTAAAGTGTTATTTCCCTAAGAGTTTCCATCTTGGTTACTACCTAACTTTGGAAATAAAATAAAGTAAAAATACACAAAGTAATAAAAAAAATAACTAGGCTAAAGACATATCACACCTAATTATTCATAATCGGATGATGTCTTCACCTGATAACTTTAACCAGTCTTTTGTGTGCATAGAAGTTGTTCCAATATGCCACAAATATTCATAAAACGTTGTTAAGAATAGGATCACAGAGAAATAATAAAAAAAAAAATCAAAATGAATGTTGAAATAAAACACAAAAGAACACAATATAAGAGAGACGTCAATATACGTGGTTCACCTAATATGGGCTACATCCATGGATAAACAACCAATCCTTCCTTTATTCAGTGCAATAAAATGAAGGGATAACACCTACAACACATCCACTACAACCTC
>ML786979.1:232603-266721 GCA_009831015.1 Picea engelmannii
CTCTCTCTCTCTCTCTCTCTCTCTCAGACACACTACAAAATCTCACCATACACATGATCTAGGTGGATATCAGTGGCCACCAACCTCTTCCAACTGGCTCACATACAGTTTTCATCTTCGTAGTTTTTTTCTAGCTTTTGGGGTCCTAAACTTCTAGGGTCGTTTTGAGGCCCTAAACAACGTTTTTTGGGCTCGCCGCAGTCACATTGTGAATTTAGTTAGAGTGTGATAGAAAAATGTGTGGTCCTCGAATAGACATTTCCAATGGTTTATCGTGCACCTAAAATAGAGATAATATGAAAAAATTTACGACCCCGGGAAGTTGATGTACCAACTTACCCCATCGGGGCCCACGTGACTTTTGGCACTTCATCGCCTAGGGTTAGGCTTTTGGATGTCTAGAGTTTTATGATTACTTCTTGATGCTAAAAAGGCCTGGAGGCCTCATTATAATGTGCTCGGGTGAATGCGCGTATTTGTCACATCTCTTCTCATAGATTAGCTACCACCATACGAGAAAGATTGTTTCATTTTGCATTTTACATTTTTAGCAGATTTCTTTATTGAATAGAATTTAAGTTTCATTGTATCTCTATTATTGTTATCTATATTTATGTGTTAATTTTATAGATATGTGTTTAATTTTGTTATGCTCATAATTCTGGATCAGTGGTATTAGAGTAGTCCTTTTTCTAGTTGTTTCTTTGTGCATGTCCCCAACAAGGTAAGTGTATAAGCAGTTAGGTCTCGAACCAGTTGAGTCTTTCCAATATCAGCCTCACCGAACTGGAAAGTCACCCATGGAGGAATAAAAGAGAGACGATGAGGTAGGATAAATGAGATGATGATAATTTTGTGCAAATCCTTCGACAACTATCAACAAGAAAATCACCTTCCTTGAGCAGAGGTGTGCCCCCTTTCAAAGTACAGATCAATTTTGATATTCCTATATTTGAAGGTCAAATAGATAAGGATCTTGTAGAAAAATGGTTAAACCTTCTAGAAGGGTATTTTTATGTCCATAACTTTTCTGATAGAGAAAATATAACATTTGTGCTCTTTAAGGTCATCCCCAATGTCAAAGATAGGTGGGAGACTTTATGTGAGAAAAAGGAAACATAGGAATCTACATTATTTGTAGTCACACCCACTTGGGGATTTTTCAGGGATGTTATTAAGGAACAATACTACCTTGTTGGAAGTTATGACAAATTATATACAAGATGGACCACACTGCGGTAGGAAAGGGACCAAACAGTTCTAGAGTTCACCAATGTATTCCATACCTTGTGCACTAAGCTGGGTATCAAATACTCTGACTGACATCTAGTTCTCAAGTACCATGGAGGTGTACATAGATACATTCATAAAGAAATGGAGTTTCTGGACATCTCATCCTTGGGCATGGCCTATCGATATGCTATCAAAATCGACAATAAGCTTAAAAAAAGGACGCGGTAGTTTGGTTCTATGAACCCCTCACAGCAGAAGAAAGGAAAATGCGTCCCCAACTCGTTGAACAAAGGACAGAGCAAGCATGGACACCCTCAAGAAAACCAGTCTAAGAAACAAACAAATAAGGAAAATGGGAAGACAAAGAAAGACACTGGGAAGTGGTGCTAGTTCCATAAGAGGACCTAGAATAACATTATTGAATGTCTCTTAAATCAGTCATTGGTGGCCAAGGTGAAAACCCGTGAATCAGATGTGGGCTTCGACTCTGATTCATAAAAAGAAAAAGGGAGACAGATCATTGACACAAAACCCAATGCCCTTGTTTCTACCACCAAGGTCCAGCCTGGTGAACCTAATGAATCAGAAGAAGGTGAGTGTCTCTTTCATTCACAGATGTGGGTGAAGGGTACTTCGATGCACTTCATCATTGATAGCGGTATCCATAAGAACCTCATATCAATGGAGGTAATCAAGTGGTTGGATCTATCGACCAAACCACGCCCACAATCGTACACCATCGGTTGGCTTTTCCAAGGGAGTGATCTCCACGTCATCCAATAGTGTCACCTTCCCTATGGCATCAAGCATTTCAAAGATGATGTATTGTGTGATGTCGCCCCCTTTGAAGTTTGTGATTTTCTTTTGGGCCAACCTTATTTATGAAAATTTTATACTATATATGATTCTAGGCCTGTAGTATTATTATTACTTTGGACAAGAAATTGTATAGGATACCTTAGGTAGTCCCACCTACTTCCATTTCCTTGATCTTTCCCAAGCAATGCAGGAATCTAATATCTTAGACTAAGAAGTTTGTATTCTTCATGATTCATGCTCAAAGTGAGCGGAAGGTTGCAGCCACATCCATGGCCTCTGTGTCAGGTCCCTCCAAGCAACATAAGCAAGTGGATAAGGTCTTGGATGAATACAAAGACATCTTATCCTCACCCACTGGGGTACCTATGCACTGTCAAATCAAGCACTCAATCAATCTGGCCCCCGGCACACCGCTACCCAATGGGTCATTCTATCACAACTCTCTATCAGAAAATGAGGAAATCAAGCACCATATCTAAGATCTGCTCAAAAAGGGAAAAATGTGACTAATATTTCACCCTGTGGAATCCCAAAAGTGCTTGTGTAGAAGAAAGATGGGACATGGCGACTCTACATTAATTCTCGGTCCCTAAATAAAATCGCAGTCAGGAACTGATACCCAATTCCATGAATTGACGCTCTCCTTGACAACCCCAAGGGGGGGAAATAATTAAGTAAGATTGATATGAAGTCTGAATACCACCAAGTCCCAATAGATCAAACTGGTGTATGGAAGACTGCCTTCAAGTCCAAATAAGGTCTTTTTGAATGGTTGGTCATGCCATTTAGCTTGAAAAATTCCCCAACAACTTTCATGAGGATGATGGATGATATATTGTAGCCTTTCACAAATTCCTTTGTGGTGGTGTATTTGGATGACATTCTCATCTTCAATATCCTCATCTTCAGCAAGAGTTGGGTGGAGCACGTGCGGCATATTCAACAGGTTCTGCACACTCTATGGCAACAAAAGTTATATGAAAATTTGGAAAAATGTTCCTTCTGCATGAACAGGGTCCAGTATCTAGGATACATTATTTATGAGCATGGGTTGCATGTCAATCCAGCAAATATCCAGTTCATTAATGATTGGCCAACCCCGACCACACTCACTGAGCTTCGAACCTTCTTATTCCTTGCCAATTTTTATTGCATGTTTGTGTTGAGATTATCCCACATCACATGGGCCCTTAGTCAAGTGATCAGGGGTGGTGGAAAGAAAAAATTCATGTGGGGCCAATCGCAACATAAATTGTTCGATGATTTGAAGTATCTCTTGTGCTCATCCCCGATGCTCTCATTACCCAGCCTGCAGTAGCATTTTGAGATTGAGACAGATGCTTTAGAATATGTTGTGGGTGCAGTTCTCACTCGACATGGACATATTGTGGCCTATCATAGTGAGACACTATAAGATACCATTCGTAACTACCCCACTTACGAAAAAGAAATTCACTCCATTGTACAATCCTACCACCACTGGAGGCATCACATTCTTGGGAAGGAGACATTCATCCACATTGATCATAAGCCTCTACAGTTCATGCAGACATAAATAAAATTGCATAATGAACGCCATCAGAAGTGGTCCACATACTTGCAGCAGTTTCATCTCAACATTAAGAATAAGCTAGGGAGCACCAACCATGTTTTTGACTACCTTAGTCGACCTCCAGTTGCAACAATAACCACGATGCTACACTCCTGTGGACATGAGACCTTTGGATGGCCCCAACTCTATGAAAGAAATCATGAATTCGCCACTACATTCCATATGTTGGGAACAAACACATTTGGCATTGATTTCCATCTTCAAGATAGGTTATTATGCCATCTAGGCCATCTTTGCATCCCATCAAGTGAGCGAGCATCACTACAGTCAGGTGTGTTGTTGAAAGAGTTGACTCTAGGCTATAGTAGAACCAAGCCTTAGCACATTTTAAATGAAATAATATTTTTTTGTTTGATCAGTCATATGAGGCTTCTAGAACTAGGTCTGAAACAAGCCTTCCACTCATTTATAGATCATAAACAAAGAGGCATGACCTAGTTTGTCTAATTTGATTAAATAAATAAGATGGATAGAGGATAGGGGATGAAGAAGATTGAAACAAATAGTTAGGTATCTAATTCTGATAATTCTAATCTTCATTTCAATAGAGGAATGACAAAATAAGTTCGAAAGACAAACATGCATATATATAACTTGTAATCTAGGCAGAAACAGTCAAGCTACAGGTCTTGTTTTGCTCACAGCATAAACAGAGGAAAATTTGAACCTAACAGGTTGCCCAATAAATGACTATAGTAGAGGTATTACTGAATTAGAGTCATTACAAGATGAATATGTAAAATAAGGAAGAACGAATGAATGTGAACCTGAGAAAACAATACAAGAAAAGAAATAATTACACAGTGACGAGGTATAGAATCTCTTATCATTTCGTTCTATATTTGTTGAAAGAAAATGCATTACAAACCCAACCCCAAGCCCCCCAAAAAGGCTCTCAGGTTTTTCCCACCTTTTTCATTCTCCCAAAAATGGTTATTTAAATCACCAACACAATATTAACTATAAACCCGTTACATTACTCAATCTTTATGCTAAAAATAATCTAAAAGAAATCTCGATTTGTTTCGAGGAATATGGAAACATTTTCCTTCTTGGAATTTTGTAGTTGTCAGATGCTTTGCCAACTTCTTAAAACTGATGCTAATAGATTTGACAAGTGGTGTATCTGATTCATGGATGGTCTCGTTGTATCGCCTATCCATTTTCCACCTGCGTGTGAATATTCAGAAGCTCGGCTTCCATCCTCTTTTTTCTTTGACAGAAGGCATTTTCACTTGGATTAATGCACCTAAGCTATATTCTTTGATCTCTACCACACCCAGCCAATGAACACTCAAATCGTTTGTCTTGGGAAGCCTTTGGAAAACTATTTCAAAAGTGTTGGATCAAATAAATCAATTATCTAATCTTGATACACTTTGAAACCATACCTACAGTTTTTCAAAACAAAAACACCTCTCATATTCTTCAAGGGCTCAGTATTGGACGCATGGATTCCTTATAAAATTTGACAATAGATGCGCATGATTTAGTGTTTTACAAACCACACTCCAATCCTTAGCATCGAGCCTATCCATCATTGTAATAAAATCGTTGCATTTAGATCCCAAATTTCTTTCCTTGACAGTAATTCAATCCATGAAGAAGTCTACACAGACTGATTTGAAGGGAAGGTCCACTCGATTACCAAAATGATCAATAGACGATAACTTTCCAACGTCTCAATCCACTTCTACGAATGATGCGTATGACTAGAATCTTGATTTCGGACTTTCGGGTTTCGGGGGAATGGAGCAGTGGTTAGTTAAATCTCTACGTCGGCCAAATCCCAAAATAGAACTCGAATTTTACATATAACCCTATTATAGATATTTTCTTGGCGCATATTGTATTCTTTTAGGGCCTCCTCGTGATATTTTCCTCCATGTGTCTTAATGCGTGGCGCTTGAGCGCTTGGTTTTAGTCGACTGGTGTCATATCGGTTGGTATGTTATTGATCAGTTGGAACCTACACCAAACGATGCAAAAGTGAAGCATAGATGTTGGCTGGATTATTACATGGGTGAAGATTGTGAACGAATGGATTGGTACAGTGCTATTTATTTGGACGTTAATTTCTCCCCTTGTGCGGAAGAAAAGAACTAATGGCAAAACGACAGCGAACACCCGAATCTAACTGGTTGATATTCAATTCATTGGCCATGGCTCGGGATAGATTTTGCAAGTCTATAATTCTTCAATATTTATTGTTTCCTCGTACCATATGAGACACTGATAAGATTTCCTTCCAACAGAGAACATCTATTGTCGGTTTCCCAAGAAAATCCCTTTTGTATATGCTCAGGATTTGAAAATTTGGCAAAGTCCATGCATCAATTTAATCATTTTGAAGACTGCAGTCACAACAAATGCCAATATGCAATTGATAAGGACCCTATCGGGCTATTCATTATCGCGGGTGTTTGGATTTCAGTAGCTAGTTTAGAGATTGGACGTGAAGAGTAGTTGACCCAATAACTTGTATAAAAGTTGAAGAGGTTCGGGTAAATCGAAAATTTTCTCTTTTTTACAAAACTCTAAAATATCAATTTAATATTATATAAAAAAAATAAAAAAAAATTAAATATAAAAAACAAAACTTTGTAGTTTTGTTTGTAATTTGACACTTTAGACTTATTTCGACAATCGAGGAATTGTGAACTAAGACCAATAGGAGACCTTGGGAAACTTTAAATCTTTGATATTTTGACGGTAGAGAAGTTCGGAGAAAATAACGATAGGTTTGGAGTTTTTACAGCAACAGAAAGGTTTGCGTCAAATGGCATAAGGATTTAATGGTTACACAAGATTACACCAGGCGACAAGGTTCTAAAACTAACTGGTGCAACTGACATAAATTTTGGCAAAAGACACTAAGTTTAGAAATTTTCAATACTTGTTCCAATAGGGTGGAAAGGCAATTCGACGTAGAAAAGACAATGGGAGTGTTGCAGAAACACTTACGTTGACTGAAACTTCGACAGGATGTCAGCAAGTATATCAAGTTTTGCACAGCCTACATCATTTCCAAATTGGACATTAAGAAACAAGGCATGTAAACCACTCTACCTACTCCCGACAGGCCTTGGGAATCCATCTCGATGGACTACTTGTCGGGCCTTCCTTCAACCAATCAAGGAAATGACTGTGTTTTTTTTGTTGTTGATCAATTTTCCAAGATGATGATTCTAGTCGCCTGCAAGAAGTGTATCACAGCGGAGGCCACTGGTGTTGGAGATACTTCACACAAACCTAGGATTTATTTTTCCTAAGGTTTTCCCTATGTTTATTAGTCATCATTCAGTCTCCTATAGTTTAGGGAGAATATTCATCTAGGAGAATTTTCTCTTCAGTTCACACTTCAGTTTGATCAGTTGAGTGGAGTCTAGATGCCACATTGGGATTATCACCATGTATTATTGGGATCATCACCATATAATGCGCATTTCCTTTGGTATTATCACTAGACTAGTGAATTATTCATGATTCCCTAATCTCCTCCTCACTTCACTCTATTTAAGTCAGTTAACTAAAGCCTAAGAGACTAGTTAATTCAGACTAGGTGGCAATTCACTCCCGTAACTACCTAAGAGACTAGATTGGGTGAAAGTTTACTCCCGTAACTGTGGGTGTGTGTCCATATCACTCTATACCACCACTATGGCACATTGTATTCTCCTCTAGTGTGCATTAGTTGAGTTATACAAAGTATATCATGTGTAAATTATCATTTTTTTTTTTGGTTAATGAGAATTCTTCCATTATTTCTCTCTTTCTTATATTTTCTCATATTTTCTTTGCAAATTGTGTATGTCATTTGCTAGCTATATATATTTTGTGCAGGTCCAACACATTTACATGGTATCATATCCAACATAATTCTAGGGAAAATACACGCCAAATTATTTTTGCAGGTATCGAAGAATGAAGACAGCAAAAAAATGGAATTTCCAAAAGAATTCATTCTTACACCGTACAATTTATTTGCATGGAAGGAGAATATGATAATGCATATTCTAGGCATATGATTATATAGGTTAACCATGAACACAGAAACTGAACCAACATCATCCATAGAAAAATCCAAGTATCTAAATCAAATGGATGAAGCGTTTGGAACTATTTGCAGTCTCATTTCTCCTTAACTCCTCTTTCACATATTCTCCTGTAAAACTCCCAATGAATCATAGACCACCATGGAAGGTATTTTTTGAAAACAGAATGAGATGAGGGGACACATGATCGAGGTGGAATTTCTCACTTTGGATCCAAAAACCTTTAACAATCTCCAAGATTTCTTTACCAAATATAAGGATTTGTTGTCACAACTCAAGGTTTGCGGTTTGCGGGGTTGATAAATCTAAGGAGGAAAAACAAATGGTTCTTACCATTCTCTCCAAAATTGGTATGGAATACTCATTTTTTTTATCTACATTTCATTCAGTTGGGCTTCCCTCTAGAGCCACCTGGATGATGCCCTCTCTTGAGGCCTTTATCGAGTCTCTAACATGAGAGCAGAACAAGCTCATCAATCTGGGAAAAATCAAAGGCCCAAAGGCGAATGCACTTACTATGCAAGATAATAGCGGTCATCAATAAAAAAATACAAAGACAAATACAAAAGGAAATCAAATGCAAATCCAAAGAAGGAAGGGTACTCAAAACCCTTCAACAATGCCTCTGAATCCAAAGGTGGAAAGGGAAGAAAAGGGAGAATAGCACTTACTTCCATAAAGGATTCCATACAGAATCCACATGTATGAAAAAATAGATATATCAAATGGCACAAATACTTCAGCAAAACAACCTTGGATATCACATCTCTGAGGGTGCCAAGAATAAGAAGCCAAAAGATCAAAATCTCAAGAAAGAAAATTCTAGACATGCTTTGATTTCCATCAACTCCTCTCCCGATGCTTGGATCATAAATTCGAGTGCATAACACCACATGGAATCCACAAAATAATTATATTCTTCATTTGATAAATGAAAAGTTCCTCCTATTCTAATGGGGGACAACTCTCCAGTCGAAGTCACCGGCAAAGGAAGAATTGAACTCACAAACAAAAGCTTTAAGAATGTGCTGCATGTTCCCAAACTTTCTGTCAATCTTCTCTCTATGTATCAGATGAAAAACTATGGAACCAAAAAGATAGTCATATTCACACCTGATGCAATGGATATCTATGACATGCAAACCAATTCCAGGGTTGTTACCGGTGAGGTAAATCATCAATCTAGACTCTACACATTTTCTAAATTTATTGAACCGGATTCTACATTACTTCTTACCCATGCTTATGAAAGTAGTAGGATATGGCATGAAAGTTTCAGGCATTTAAATTTCAGATATATGCAACATCTTAGAAAGCAAAGAATGGTTGATGGTCTACCTGACATCCACTTCTTCAAAGGAATTTTTGAGGGATGTGTTCTTAGAAAACACCCTCAAGAGAAATTTGACAAAGGAAAGACTTAGAAGGCTTCATTTCCTTTAGATTTAATCCATAGTGACTTCATGGGTCCTTTTCCACATCCATCAATCAGAAAAGCAAGGTACATGCTCATTTTTGTTGATGATTTCTCACGCTTCACATGGATTTTATTTCTCAGGCAAAAATCAGAGGTCTTTCAACGCCTTAAAGATTTCAAAGCCCTTGTTGAGACACAGTCAGGAAAGAAAATCAAATTCCTTCAAATAGATAAAAGAGGAGAGTATTTCAACCATGAGATACAAAATCTTTTTCATGAGGCAAGGATTCAGTTGCAGCACACAATTCTCTATACTCTGCATGTTACATGCAAAGTCACTTCTATAAATATGATGTCCTGAAGCACTTAACTGTGAAACCTACATCCAAAACATATCTCCCCATATATCTGTAAAGGATAATACCCCCTACAAGGCTTGGAGCGACCTCAAACTGAAAGTGACCCACTTCCTTCAACATACAAGACTACAGACATCTTCACCAATGTTGGTTGTGGAGCCTGATTATCTTCCTGATTTAGAGGTCTTTTACTTTCAGATGTGTTTATAACCCATGAAGTATTTACACCCCAGAAGTATGTACACTCTTCCACGCGGGGGAGTGCAGAGGGGGGGTACCCCCTCTGCGGGGTCTAGGGGGGCTGCCCCCCCGGCTGGGGGCAAGCGGGCCCCCAGCAGGGATTCGAGGGAAGCGTCCCCCAAAGCAAAAATTGCCTTGTAAAAGTATATTGTAATTTCATTGTAAATATGGACCATTCATTATAAGGTCACAGATCTAACGATAGAGATTATGTTAGGGTTTTTTTCCATAGAAGGCAACCCTCTTTTATGAGGGAAATGTATTGCAGCTATGTAGGTTGGCAAGTATTGTATTCTGAGAGAGGAGACTGTGAGAGAAAGAAGAGGAAGTTACAGCAGGTTTTTGATGTAGGTTGTATCCCTTCATTTTGTTGCATAATAATAAAGAAAGGACCTGGCAATTTCTCTGGTGGACGTAGCCCACACTGGGTGAACCACGTAAATTTGTATCTCTCTTGTATTGTGTATCTTTTGTGTTTTATTTCCGCATTTGTTTTATTTTATTGCTATGCGGTCCTGTTTTTCTAACAACCAATACTTTCACTGATAAAAAGTTCCATTCTCTGCGTAGACATCTTGGAGTGAGGGACACAGTTGCCTAGCAATTGTTAGTTCTTTTTTTTTTACATAAATTGTACTTTGAGGGGGGGGTTCCATGAGTTTTTCCATCTTTCCTCATTTATTTTAGTGTATCTTTTGTATTTGGGTACCTAACATGGCCTCATTATCGAGACCCATTCTTTATTTTTACCATAGTGATGTTCAGGGGGGGTGTTGGAGATACTTCACACACACCTAGGATTTATTTTTCCTAAGGTTTTCCCTATGTTTATTAGTCATTATTCAGTCTCCTATAGTTTAGGGAGAATATTCCTCTAGGAGAATAGTCTCTTCAGTTCACACTTCAGTTTCATCAGTTGAGTGGAGTCTATATGCCACATTGGGATGATCACCATGTAGCATTGGGATCATCACCAACTAATGTGCATTGTCTTTTGGATTATCAATAAACTAGCGCATTACTCATGATTCCATGATCTCCTCCTCACTTCACTCTGTTTTGGTCAGTTAACTGAAGACTAAGACACTAGTTAACTCAGACTAGATAGCAGTTCACTCCCGTAACTACCTGAGAAACTAGACTAGGTGGCAGTTCACTCCCGTAACTGTTGGTGTGTGTCCATATCACTCTAGACCACCACTATGGTGCATTGGCTTCTCCTCCATTTCACATTAGTTGAGTTATACAAAGTACATCATGTGTAAATTATCATTCATTTTTTTGGTTAATGAGAATTCTTCCATTCTTTTTCTCCTGCTTCTCTTTTCTCATATTTTCTCTACAAATTTTGTATGTCATTTGATAGCTAGATCTATTATGTGCATGTCCAACACATTTACAACTACCAATATCTTCTTCGAACGAGTGTGGGTACATTTTGGGATACCATGAACCATCGTCTCAGATCAGGATAGTCGGTTCCTTAGAACATTTTGTTCAAGCCTTTGGCCACAGCTAGACACCAAGCTCATCAAATCCATGGCCTTCCACCCCCAAATGGATGGACAAACTGAGTTCATCAACAAAATGATAATGCATATCTTTCGCATGTACAATTACAAGAATTTGTGCACACGGGATGAGATTATTCCCTATGTTAAACATAGTTACAATAGAGTCATGCATAGTTCAACCGGCCACAACCCCTTTCAGGTGGGGTTGGAATTTTAACCATTTGTTCCCATGGATGTTGCACTACCCCTTTCATCCACATAGGAAGAATTGTCCCATGCTCAAACTAAATCCAACAAAGCCACCTGGTTCATTGAACGAATCCAGCACATCTACCAATAGGTTCAGGATATTTTTCAAAATTCCAATGCCAAGTGCAAGCAGCATCGTGATCAACATCAGGTGCCACCCAAATTTCAGGTGGGAGACAAATTTTAGTTTCATTTGCAGAAATAACGTCTTATAGTACCCCACCGGAAGCTTTGTCCACTCCGCTATGGACCTTACACCATCACCAAGGTTATGGGTGGAAATGATTTTGAGATTAACATTCCCCCTTTTCTTGGATTGCACCCAATGTTTAATGTGGACCTCCTTCGGCCATACTTTCCACCATTATTGGACACCTCAGAGATAGCATAACAATTGACACTGGTACAGATCAACCCTGATTTCATGGAACATGCATCCAATGATCATATCATGGACACATAGGTCAAGGGTACTCTCCAACAGAAGCTTCATCTTTATCATGTTGTCAAAGTGGGGCAGCTTCAGCACCAAAGCAAGTGGGTCACCTGAGGCCAAATTCAGAAAAACTTTCCTCATATGATGGGGGGAATCAATGCAATGGATACCATTTCTTCCTAAGGGGGCAGGATTGATCTAGGTGTATATCAATGGCTACCCACCTCTTCCAACTAGCTCACATACAATTTTCATCTTGGCAGTTTTTTCTAGATTTTTGGGTCCTAAACTTACGGGGTCATTTTGAGGCTCTAAACAACGTTTTTTGGGCTTTCCACAAACACTATCTACCTTCAATTAAAATGTGCCAGAAAAATTTGTATTCCTCGGATAGACCTTTCCAATGAGGTATCATGTTCCTAAAACGAATCTTGTATGCAAAAGTTACGACCCTAGAAAGTTGATGTATCAACTTACCCCATCGAGGCCCACATGACTTTTGGCGCTTCATCTCCTAGGGTTAGGTTTTTGGATGTATAGGTTTTTTTAATTATTTATTGATGTTAAAAAGGCTCGGAGAATGCATGTATATGTCATAGGAGAATTCACGTATCTGCCACATCTCTTCTAAGAGATTAGCTACCACCATTCGAGTAAGATTGTTTCATTCTGCATTTTACGATTTCAACGGATTTATTTATTGAATAGAATTTAAGCTTCATTGTATCTTTTTTATTGTTCTTTGTATATATGTGTTTCATTTCATTCCTCTCATTAATCTGGATCAACAGAATTGCAATATAATTCCCTCTTTAAAAAAGGGTTTCCTTCTAGTGAAAAAAGATACCAACATAACCTTTATCGTCACATATGTGACCTAATAATGAATGGTTCAGATTGACTATAAAATTACAATATAATATATAGGATCCCATGAAATCTAAAAGCCATAATCCATTGACCTGGATTAGATTACAACCTTAATTCCTTAACTGGAATTAGAAAACCATGGCTGAAAAGTCGTGTTCCAAAACTACCCAAAACATTTTTCTTAGGGGTGAAAAAAATTCTCAAAGGCTCCACCCATGAACCCCCAGTGCAACGTAACAGTGCATGGGGATAATCATGCAAAGAATATAACACAAAACCCTCACCAAAGTCTGAGATTCAAACATATCTTAAACAAGACCTCTAAATCAGGAACATAATCAGGATTCACAACCAACAAACGTTTCATGAGACATAGAAAAGAAATGCACTCTAAAGCTATGATCCAAAAAGAAAAAGAGAAATACTATTTTTCACTCAACTACAACCATTACAAATGAGAGGAGTCTCTTATTTATGGAGTTCTAGGCTCAACCACCTCAAATAAAATAATAATATCTCAGTGATCATGTTTTATGAGTCAAACATTTGAAATAATATTACAAATCCTTTTTATTCGTCAACAAATAATAATAAAACTCTCTCATGTGAGAGTCAAAAGGCCTAGTGGAAAGAATCTCCAACTAGTAATAAAATCATGTTAAAGAGAAGCACTCCATCAGAATTCATTTCAAGTAGTTGTAACTACCTCCCAAAATAGAAATAATGGTCTTCAACAAGTGTACCCTCCAAGAGAAGTCACAAATTCTACCCACAATGAAATATTTCAAAATATAAAGCAGTTATCCAAGGGAGGCATACCACTCTCAAAATAGTAAGTGACCAAGTCCATGGAATAGAGTAATAATATCCATGTTATGACTACTCCATCCAAATTTAGGAACAAGTGAAGAACCTCCTCAAAATTGTTATTATTCTCAAGTACCAAGTCAAATATCCTCTTCAAGGCTCAAAAAATATGTGAAGAAAACAAATTCAAAGATGAAGTTGACCATCCAGTGGAGCGCACTACTTAAAATAGCATATATAGGAGATGTGAAAATAAAAAAAAATGATTTAATGAGGTGGAAGTGGTCATAAAAGGGAGAGAACATGCATAACTAACCCTCAAAGTGTTGATGTTTTATGATTCTTAGATTTGATAGTTACTACATTATGATTAATAACACGATTCACTGTCATACAACAGTTATCATAGAATAACTAGACATTGAAAATCCCAACTATAACAGTGCAGTGGAAATAACAAGATCTATAAATATTAACCATGCACAATAGACATGAGAACACAACACAAGAACACAATATTTTATCCTTGGAAACCCAACCTTGGGAGAAAACCCAACAACCTTTTTATAGAATGATTCAGTCCAAGATATTTACCAGTGCGTCACCATCAATAACCAAACTACCATACAGAGAAGATCCTCCCCAAGGATAGCATCACCAAGACATAGTGTCTCAATAATATGACCGATATCAACCAATCATATCCTTCCCAAGTGTGGTGCACTCATCAAGATACCAAAAACCCTAAAATAGAAAAATTACCAAAAAAATTGCAGCTGCAACTACCTTGTGCACACTGCAGAAGGAGTTGTTTGAATGTCCAAATGAAATGATCCAGTCCTATATTTATACTAATCTGTGTGCCTGTCTAAGGTTGACTTCTTATTCTGGTTCTTCAAATTAATTTTGTATTTTATGTCTTTTATTGGTGGGGCCAACTTCTCTTCATGGGTCTTCAATTTCTTCATAGGGCTTTTGTAATGGTGTAGATGGGTCTTCTTGTACTTTCTTGTGGAGAATGAATTGACTGAAGTTGAAAATCTTCAAAAATCCCTCTCAATGAGGGAATAATTCTCCATACTTGTATTTATTCTGTCACGGAAAGGTTGTTTTCATGAGCCATGTTGATGTGCCATCTCTGCACATGCATTATGTCTTGGAATATGCATGTGATAGCATCACGAATCCATCTACTCCTTGACAAGAGAAAGACTATACCTTGACCATTCACCAATAGCAAGCCTCTTGGATGAATGAATCATTTACCCTTGTTCAAATCAGTACTAGCATAGCCCCGTCCATAACCAATATGGGATAATGTATGCCCGACGCTATGGGAAATTCACTACTAGAATAGCCCCATAAGTGAATGAATCGTTCTCCTTTGGTCATATCAGCACTAGCATATCTTTGTGCATGACCAATCTAGTAGAATGTATGCCCAATGTTATTTCATGGAGAACATCAACATATCTGGGCCATTCACCACTAACAAAGCCCCATGAGTGAATGAAACATTCTCCCTTTGGTCATATTAGCACTAGCATAGCCCCGTGCATGACCAATATGGGATAATGTCTTCCCAATGTTGGAGCATCAACACTCATCACTATCGAAATCAGCATGGATAATCCTATGTATCATCCTCCTCATCCAAGTCAAAGTGGCCACTCTCAGAGGATATTTTGCAATATGCTCATCTGTGGATAAGTGTTGGAGCTTCATTGCTCCCTTATGTACCATGTCTCATATGAAGTCCTGCAAGAATGTTTTGAAGTTGCACCACTTCATGACTTGTGACATTGGTTGTGACATACTCCCTCTCTACTGTAATGAGTGCTACATAATCCTACTTCTATCTTATCCCAGAAATCGTAACCAATTCCAAGTTGATGCAACACCCTGAGGTGCTCAATCTATCTACTGCACTACCAGCTCAATCAAAATGTGTATATCTTTGTAGCCTCACTTTATTACCTGAGACAAACCATATCCAATTGTACCATGCTTCACTACCACCCACTAGAACTACCTTGGATTCAACCGAATATTGTCTCAAGGTGCTCACTGCAAAGAAAATATCTGGCCTGGCATTAACCAAGTACATCAAGGATCCAATCTACTACTTGTCCATCATGGTATCCACCAAATATGAATCTGAAGCAGAATCACTCAACTTATTCAGATTTTTCATCATAGGTGTAGTCATGGAGCTGTAGTCTAGCATATCGAATCTCATCATTATCCTCTGAATGAGGAAGATCTCATATGATCTCGTCACGCCTCTAATCCCAAGAGTACAACTGGCCAGGATCCTCCATCTTGAACTCTGAGGCCAACTCCCTCTGTCATTAGAGTAAGTCATGTTGTCCAGTCTGCCTCATTTGTTGCTCCCTCTGTGACTAAGAAAAAATCCATACCAAATCACCCTGATTGGTTTCCTCCTCTGTCACTGTAGCAGTATCTACTGAAACAAGTGTATCCTCCCAAGAGATCTCACATCTCCTCAAAGCCTCCTAAAATCATGACACCTATTTGTCATCCCTGGGATATTTCTCTCTCTCACCTGGATATGAGGGGGAACTCCCTATGAATGATTCGCTCTCCCTCTTAGCCAACCAACTCTCTCTGAGATCAGCATCACTTTGATTTTGCATCATTCCTGGTTAAAACCAAGCTCATCAAGTATCCATCGATCCTAGAGTACCATGCTCCCTCTGAAACATGACTCTCTATGAGTCTATACAATCTTTGGAGCCATATTCTCCCTTTGCATCTGTTGATCTCCTCTGAAGTCTAATATCCAATGAAATTTAGGGTCATCTCTACAAGATACAAGAGGTAGTTCCAAATACTGTCCCACCTAAATAATGTCGCAAGGTAGTATATCATACTACCAAATTCATCTTCTTCATAAGTTGTTCAAAAGGTGAACAAAAGGATACTGCAACCACTAGAGCCTCGACCCAAGCACCTTCTATCCAACAGAAGCAGGTCAAAAAGACTACAGTGAAGCTCAAATATTCCTTATGAACATATACATCTCATGCATCCTGACTAATTGAATAGATTCAACCCTACCAGCAACAAGTTCATGACAGCATTCCATAGTGCAACATCTCCAGCAAGGCAAGAAGCCCACCAAGATTCAGATTCAACAATCGCTTTCCCCTCTCCCCTGGGAACTCAATGAAATGGAGACAATTTCTTCTTAAGGAGGGAGTGTTGATACAGGTGGATATCAGTGGCCACCCACCTATTCCAATTTGCTCATTTTGACAGTTTCAGTTTGGCATTTTTGTTTCTAGATTTTCGAGTTCCAAACTTCCAAGGTCGTTTTGAGGCCCTAAACAAAATTTTTAGATATTTCCACAATTAGACTCTAGATGGAGTCAAAGCCTGATGAAAAAATGTGTATTCCTTGGATATACCTTTCCAATGACCTACCATGCACCCCAAACAGAGATTGTATTCCAAAGTTACACCCTCGAGAAGTCGATACACCAAACTACCCAAAACGGGGTCCACAAAATTGTTCGCTTTTCATCTTCCGGGGTTAGGGTTTTGGATTTTCATTATGTTAAAAAGGAATTTAGAGCCTCATTGTAATTCATATTCTTGTGAATGCGAGTAGCGGACACATCTCTTCTCATAGATAAGATGCCACCATTCTAGCAAGTCTTTCACTCTGTATTTTTACAGTCTTTGTACATTTTCGCTCATTAATAGAAAAATGTGTATTATTGTATCTCTGTGTTTATGGTTTGATCTCTGATACATTTATGTTATATTATTGGATATCTGATATATCTCTGTACATTTCTTTATTATATCTCCTCTCTCATTTCGTGCCGAAAATAATCTGGATCATTGTTACTTGAATTTTTGTTCAATTTTTACTGCATATCAAAGAAATCTATGTTTGTTTGGATGTACCTGTGCAGACCATTGTTATACTTCAAAACCAGGTGTTGCTCAGAGTATTTGATACCCAGATTTGAGTGCAAGGTATGAAATATGTTAGTTTACTCTGACACCGTCTAATCTCTTTTCTAAAACAGAGTTGTTCATCTCATGTACTGGTCATCATAGTTTCTAACGGGGTAGAACTCTTCCTTTAGGGCATCTACAAAGGCTGCCCAAGTGGGTTCTCTCATAAATGGAGTAGATTCGTTCGTGGTGTACCTCTCCCAGTAACCTTCCCACCAAGATCTGACATGGGGAAGGGATTTAAGGAGCACAAAGGTGATATTTTCACTGTCGAAAAAATTTTGGACGGAGTAATAACCTTCTACAAGATTCAACCATTTTTCTAGAGAATATACATCTATCTAGCCTTCAAATAAGGGGATATAAAAATTGAGTTGTACCTTGAAGGGTGTCACACCTCCAAAACGGTTGCTTGTTGAAGATGCCTTGGCCACCACCATCGGTAGTCTTCGAAGGATCTGAGTGAAGTTGTCCATCATCGTGTTCCTATGTCACACGAGGGCTTCCTCGAGCAACTTCTTGAAAATATCTCTTACTCTATCATCTCTCTTTTTCGTCTACCATGGGAGGTCGCTCGGGCTAGATAGAGAGGTTTTCCTCAGGAAAAACTAGCTCGAGACCCAAATCTCTATACCCTAACCTCGTTGAGGACCTTCTCTGAGAAATGACAAGGAGCAGACCACTCTAATACCACTGATACAGATTATGCTGAGAATGAAATGAGACAAAAAAATATATATAGAACAGAACACATAAATACAGTGAAACCCAACTTCTATTAAAAAATAAGAGAGAAAAACATTGTAGAACACAAACTGGTAGAATCGGGTAGCTTATCTCTGAAAACAAACAGATTTTGGATACGCTCACTAGCAAATTTGGGTAATTTTGTGATGACTATTTCGACACTCTTACGACATTATGTCCTGGATATTGCGAAGAATCTTGAGTCTTGCAAACGTCTTTTCATGTGACGTGGCAATTTCGACGAACTTGAATTAACGTCGCAAGAGCAACGACCATAGGGAGCTTCTCACAATTGTGATAAAAAAAGAAATACTGTCGCCAATACGACTAAGTGACGAAATCGTCAAAAGAAAGACATAGTAGGGAAATCATCGCACACTCGACAATATAAGCAAAGTAAGTGAAACCAAATGTTCGTCGCTATTGTGATGACAACATGGTATATAGCAACAATTTCTCTATACAAATTCTGTGATTTATATAGCAAATTCGTCGCAGGATTTCTATTGTGCGTCGTAATTTGGATGACAACTTTCATGGTCTATATAGAAAATTCGTCGCACGATTTTTATTGTCATCGAAAATTGCGACGACAACTTTTGTTGGTTTATATATCAAATTTGTCGCAGGATTTTTATTGTGCGTCGAAATTGCAATGACAACTTTTATTGGTTTATATAGAAAATCTGTCGTAGGATTTCTATTGTGCATCGAAATTGCGACAAAAACTATTTATTTAAAAAAATATTATTTTTGGGCAAAATAAATATTTTTTTATTTGTGAGCAATCTTGTGGGAATCTTATCCCCAAGGTGTAGAACAGTCGGTGATGGGGTGTGTTGTTAAGCCACTCTATGTTGTTAAAGTCACTGGTTCGAAACCTGCGGGGACAAAAAATCCAACCATGTTAAGGGTTGGTGTGGCTCAAGACGGGTGCGATCCCCGGGTGATTTTGATGGCTTAGATGCCCCTGAGTCGTGGTTTCTCAAGACACAGGTTAATCGCGTAGCCAATAGGTCCCGCACAAATTAACAAACAAAAAAAAATCTTGTGGGAATCTTTAAAATTAAGGGCTATTCCATTTATTGGGAATATTTAGAAATATGGGATATTATTTAATTATATATTATGTATATAAACACCTTTTTTTTCTATCAAGAGAATTAAATTTGGATACTACAATGAGTTTGAGACTAGCATTGGAGAGTGAGGAGTTTTACCTTTGGTCAATGTTCGTATCTGATGGACTTAACCTAATACTTTGATCAAGTTCCAATTCCATTTCCATTGGTTGACCTCTATTAAAAGACCAAAAGGCGCTTTCTATTTATATTATCTCTAGTCATTGAAAGCATACAAGTTGATATTTGAAAGAGAACTAAAAAATACAAAGATATATGACAGGGTGTAATCTATATGTCTAATGAGGTCACCCTTTTGCAACTATTCAAAATAATGGGAGGAGAAATTGAAACTTTTGGCTTCAAATATGGAAGGAATCATTTTGGATTGATGAAATCGTAGTTATCAAATGCTAACATTAAATAATCCAAGTGCAGTAGGGGTATTCGAGGGTGTTGAATCCATTTTTCTAGTAAAAATAACAAATTCATCAATCCAAAATTGCAATTTCAACAAAGATTGCCTAGATAGAATCTAGTGAGAGAAAATCACAAAAGGTCAAAATCATTTAACATTTATCCTTCTTCTATAATTCGGTAGCCTCTAATTTACCACATGTTGAACTTGAAATATCATTTGTTATTGGAAGGGAATACTTCTCTATAACTCATTTAGTAAAACATTGACCTAACAACTTAATCAAGAGGATAAAAATCTCAATGAAATAGAAGGATATATCCATCATACTTTTGTGTGATACCTCATCTAATAAAATAATTAAATGAGACAAAATAATCAATGGATAGAAAAAGAGATATATGTGTTAAGAGGGAGGATTACTTGTAAGGCTTAATTCATGTTCTTTTTGAGGTTGTTTAGTTGAATCAATTACATTGTGATTTAGCAATGAATGAGTCAAAACCTACCATAACTAACACAAGTGGAACCCTTAATTCATTGTGGTATAAATTTTCCTTGTGAATCCTTGAAGCAATACATTCTAGGATTTTGATCCCCCTCACCAAATATGGTTATTATAAATGAAAATGAAAATTGAACTTGTCTAAGATACCATAACCACCTAAGAGTTCCAAACATTCAAAATATTGTATTTAGTTTAAGAGGGGAATTTCCATCATGATCATCTTAACTATCATCGTCATTATATGACTATAACCTAGTTCATGTATAAATGAAGTCATTTAATATTAGTAACCCCACCCTAAAATGTTTCTAATGACAATGATACAAGCACCACCAAGACATCATCAATATACTAGGAAACACCAAAACCTACTTGGCATAACCTACACTTTGATGGTACTTCATAGGGATTGATAATAAATGATGGTGTCATCCAAGACAACCAAAGGGCGCACTTGGAATTGGCATAATTTGGTTACATGTGCAATAAAAGGTAACAACGAGGCTAAGTTCAATACCTATTTCAGGATTTCAACTTAGCAAGGGATCATCTACAAATACAATATGTTATAAAAGAACTTTCAATAGGTGTGTATTAGGAAGGCAACAGGTGCATTTTCAATTTCAGCTATATTTGATTGAAATGAGTTACTTTCATTATACGTATTATTGGATTTGAGAAAAGGAGGAAAAGTCAGAGGATACTCCAAATATTTCTCAAGGATTTGTAGTTCTTCACAAGCTGAGTGTTCCCTTCTACAAAGTGAAAATGGATATAGTTTCTAGAAGAGCTTGCACATAAACCTCATAAAAATTTTCATGAGGTGGAAGCTTATATCTTGTGTTGAAATATTAGATGGAATCCGCATCTTCCATGTACATTGCACAAAACTCCTGATAAGATTCACCATAAGAATTTTTTAATGTTTATTTGAATTAAAGCCAACTATGGATTTTTCAAATTGGTCGGACATTATACCAATCCCACACTTTTCCTTCAAAATTGAATGGAAAGAACCTACAAAAAACATATTCATGAACAATGTTATGTAAACATAATCTTGCATTCATAATTTATAATATGCTAAAATGTGGTAGTGTTTCCTTCACCATTAAACTTCGACAAGAGATTATCTACCATTCTTGGGAGTTCATATAAATTCCCTTGCAATCCCCATGTAGTATTGGAATCCCATGCAAGTATTTGGACTAGAGCATGATAAATAAATGCAAACAACGTGTATCTCTACACAAGCTACCTTGTCATCCACTCTTCTTCTAGCACCAAAATGTTGGCATGGGAAAATGTTCTATGACAACCTCACAGGTTCACTAGGAAAAAGAGACCAATTAGACCTTCCACTGTTAAAAATGGTGAACCCTTTGGTTATAGCTCAATTGTCATAATCTGGTTTCTTATTAAATAAATAAATGCAACTATCAAGCAAGAAAAATTGCAAATTAAATGAAAACTACTCTAATCATGTGGGAGTGATTTTAATAGCTAATCAACATGAAACAAAAATATAGGTACAAAGAGTAGGTAGAATAGTCCACCAACTATGGCATAAACACCAAACCCAAGGAAAAATCTAAGAATCTAGAATAGACTACAAATGAATTTTCACCTACCAAGTGACCCTTGGTATCCTAAGTGACTCTCCACATTCTCACTCTTCTCTCTCTTGAAATTTATTTTTATGACTAAAAAATAAAATCAACTAATAATCAAGTTGGTCATATTTTAAGTATAACAATTTAGGTGGGTGTATATTTCACTCAACATATTCTCGTGCACATTAAACATACTCTCAACCCTTGACCTATGAATATCCAACAAAAGTTTCATTTTCAATCTCTTGCTAGACAATTCATTATATGCTCATCTTAGTCTTTCAAATTGCTTAACAATGAGCACTTTGCAACTTTCTAGGACCGCCTCATTGATATCAAGGATTTTATTGGCATTAAGTTTCCTTGACTCCATGCTCTAAACAACCCTTTCTCTACTCTTTACCAACATTGCCCTCCACTATGGAACCATTTTTCTACTCTTTACTGACACTTCCCTCGAATATGCTTTGCCCATCACATAGTTGAAGATAGTCATTATGGATTGTGACCAAATTATCTTCCTTTGAAAATCCCTTGGGAATTGAGAATTCGTGTTCTTAGGATTTGGATGTCATCTAGCTCAACGTTTTTTACGTCACTGATTCCTAACTCCTCTTTTGGTAGATTAACCATTGGAATTTCATTTTCAATATTGGAGCTTTGCTCTAGCTACTTGGTGGTTTTGATAAAAATGGTGCCAAACATTACAAAAGGCTTGATTGATGGATTTGGATCCACTAGGGTTGGATAAAAGGCAACTTTAGTGTGCTTCATCCTTCTATATTCTACCTTTGGATAATCCAAGTCTCTCCTATATAGCTCCTCTTGCTCATGCTCCCAATGACACAATCTCTAAACTAAGGATTGAGATACAAAGAATTTCTCAATGACCACTTGATGAGGATCATTTACTTTGATCATGTATAAGATAATATTGTATGTTTTATATTCCAAGGGTAATTTATCCCCAACAACCACGTCAAATATTTGATAACTATTGATTTTTAGTGGCAACTTTGGCCAAAGATCTTTCTTGTTCTTTTTTATTGTTTTTGTTGCCCCATGTAGTATAGATTAAAAGGTTACCTAGTCTTGGATGAGAAATCAAATAGACACATTCTTGGGAAGTGTGTGTGGAGTAATTAATGTCCCATATATCCTAATATAATAGAATCTCTCTAGTAGGTACCAATAATTAATTTTCTTCAACACTTCAATGGACTATGGTGAAAAGCATAAAAACTTCTCACCGTAGATTCTTTCATACAAGGGAGCCAAAACAAAGTCAAATATAATGGAGTACTTCTGCATGGATTATCCACGAGCCTTGGAAACAATCATGTACAAGTGCAAAGGAAGGCTACTAGGTGGGCTTGAAACAAAAGAACTCTTAGCTCACACATACACAATACATAAGATAAGACGCCATGTAAAACTCAAGTGCACCACTATCTAAGGGAGTTTTATCCTTTGGAATACATTGTGCAAGAAGATTAGATATGAAGTCTACCTAATAAAATATTATCCCATGCTTGAGCACCCTATGCATAATCAAAATCCATCTTAACCATATGTATCTAGTGCCTCGTCTACCATACAAAAGAGAATTGCTAAGGCTTGAAGTTCCATTTGCAATTTTTTTATTAAGTGTACCTTACTTGTGGTAGTTTGGAACGGCTTAGCTAAAAACCACCATGCCTTCACAATGTTATAAACATCATGCATTTTGCTAAAATTTTGCAACCACCAAAGGCTTACTAACATTGTGGGAGGTGAGAACTCATACATCATTTGAAGAGTATCAATTCCATATTGCTTGATTGTGTCATCGCTCTATGATTTCAATGTTCAACTTGTTACATCTGCATTCTCAATCAAGGTATTTAGCATGTTGATGCATGGAAAAAATTCCTCTTTGGATCCCACCTTGTGGAATCACAAGACCTTAACATTGAAATCCTTAATCCTTAAAACTTATTATTGCATCTTCCCAAAAATTTATTTTTGCATGTTGCACCAAGTCTAAAGTTTGCACATTGCTTGGAAAAATATGCTTGCCACATGTCACATGTCACAAGACTTTCAAAGTTTCATATATCATGTCACAAGATTTTGGAAGTTTCATATTGCATATTCAAGTTCTATTTGTTTCCTAGACTCCATAGCCCAGGCACAAGGCACCAGGTCTTGCTTTCATTCTCACGTCTTGAATCAAGGAGTATTGAATAAATATATACCAATTCTTATAAGAGAAGTTGAAATTATCATTAAGTGTATAACAAAATTACATTCACAGATATATACAAGCCATAGAAATAGCCTTGTGTATATTATCAGATGAAAAAATACCCATAATGTCAATGCATTATATGCATCATTACATGTTCAGCTATATAATGTACATCTAACTGTCTTATAAGATTATTACATGACATCATGAATTTCTTTTAGTCTTCTTCTGTGCTTTCCAGGTCTTAAGTAATTCATCCATCTCCATGTCTTTGTTTATTGGGTGCTCTTCAGCAGTTGATGTTGTTTCAGTCCTTTCCAGTGAGTACGTCTGGTCTCATACCCACGGTGTGGATGTTGTTGTGAGGGGCCATCACCTAAAAAAATAAAAAATATTAAATTTATATGGCCAATTTTTAAATATCATTGAAGTAGTTCATTAATATTAAAAAAAAACTCTGCAATGTAATTATTTACCTGGTCCTCTAGTCGGCACCGTTGGAATGGTTGTCGGCCTGTTCACCTGATCTTCAAGTCGAGGAGGATCAACTATGACATTCTTTTCCATTGAAATGTCAAAATTTATAAGTACAAAATTATTAAGTATATGATTAATATATAGGCATTTTACCGTCATGGACCTCAGTCACAGGAACATCTTGGGGTTCCACCTCACTAGGATGGGGTTGTTGGGGAGCACCATGATCTTCTGGATGCATTGCACTATCAATGCTCTGTTTTCCAGTATTAATGGTTTCGTTGATAGTGTTGCTCCCCTGATTAAAACAAAGTAAGACATCAAATTATGGATGATATCAAACAATTACGTATTTTATAAGTAACGAAAGGTTAATGTGGACTGATTTTTATTTACCTTATCCCGCAAATTGGATCTTGGGGTCTGCCCCATGCTTTTCCTATGATAAGACACATCTTTATAACCGTACTTGTAACCAAGTTGGAGGTCTTCCTCTGTGGTTTCAGTTTCGAAGTCGTCGCCCTGCATTGCATAAGGTTATGGGTTTTTAATTTTTTTGGTTGTAGTTACCTTAAAGTTGTAAGGTGATACAAATAATATTCTTAAGATGTTTGGGTACTTACAATTCATGACTGTAACCTCGAGTAGTCGCCTTTTCCTAGCTTGTGTTGGCCATGTTTGTCAATCCTTGATTTGGTTGCCTTCGAAGTGTTAGGCAACCTATCATCAAAATTTTCAAGTTGCCTAACACTTGAAAATTTACCTTGGTGTACCAGTTATTTGTTCTCCTGATTTCTTCAAAATCTTCTCTTTTGCATCATCAATGATCACCTTCCACTCCCTCTCTAGAATTGAGGGAGGATTCCCATGCCTAGGATTTCCTACCAAGATTCGTCTATAAATATCACGCGTATATTTTAAATATTCACCCACTGCAGATGTGACCATTTTTTTTATTGAACGTGTCTACTCCAAAGAGGCATTCAATATAATCCATAAGTTCCTTTTTTAGGTTGGAATTCTGGCAATTCCACCTCATGCATAAGGTTGCTCCAAAAATCGACAAGGTCTTGCTCTCTAGGTGCCTATAAAAAAGGTCATTTCCTACACACAAAAAGATGTGATCATTAATTTAAAATTAATAATCTAGATGATTTATGTATGAGGACAACATTAAACGATTAAAATATGAATTAAAAATACATGGGAGTCTTTATTTTTTTAATGGAAGTCCATTATCGTCGACCAAAAATGTGCACGGAAGGGTCTCCATGCTTTTCACACGTCTACCTCCAGGAAATGCAACCATATCAACCACATCACTATGATCCTCATCTCTGTCACCATCTCTAGAATCTGATCGAGGTGTGGATGTCTGGTGGTGTGTGTCATGGCTCTTATCTAAATTAGGTGTGGAATATGGAGAAGTAGATAGTGCTCTAACAGCTGTATGACTGCCTGCATCATCATATCTGTAGCACCACTACTACCAACACTGGGCTGAACAGGCTCCAAAAATTCCTTTATAAAAAACAAAAACAAAATTCGTGAGATAATGTAAAAGTTAAAGAACAAAGTATCATAATTGAACATATGAGCACATTAAAAAAAAAAACACTTTAAATTATGGTTATTACCTTATATGTGTTAAGTTGTGACATAAGGAGCTTGATCTTTTCTTTGACGTCAGGAGTTTGTTCTGGACGAACTAACAAGCTAGCAAGTTCCTTGTTAGCTTTAATGATCTTTTTTTTTATTAAGACCATCGGGTCAGCGCATGAATAAAACCCCTCCTCATCAGCAGAATCATGATCCACATGGCTTGTGGACTACATATAATTTTCAACAAAAACAATGTTATTTAAATAAATTTATATAAGCAAATAATAAAAACAACATAAAATGAAAGTGGAAATTGATAATCATTTACATGTTCTATGGATGGCCCTTTTCCACGATCATCCTCTCACATTATAATATAATTAGAACCCCCAAATATTTAAAAAAATGTTAATGATAACAAAAAAACAATGTTAAAGATAATATTTACAACAATGTTAAAGATAATAAAAAAATATAATGCAATAAGTAGAGGTTTCTTAAAGAGGTGTTGCATAAGAACCTGCACACTATTAGTCAATGTTTCTATTTGATTCAAATGGTAATCCACTAATAACTCTTCCCCAGGAGATATCTTTTTTATTGCGCACAGGACTACCCGAATCTCTTCATGTCCCTCATATATGCAATTCGGTTGTTTGTTTGTTGTCCCGGGTCGTGTGTTGTTTATAAACCCTGCGATATTGTTGGAAGCTTTAGGCCTTCCATCAATATAGATAGTCGCTCCCTTATTTTAATCCTTATTTATTAGTTGTATATAATTTGCGGCGAGTGCATATCTCTGCATACTTCACATGTACCGGACCAGCCGCATCCAATCATTATAATTGTAACATGTTCTGGCATAGTCCATGAATTCAGTTACTATATTGTATTTTACAATTATTCCATCCATATAAAATAGCACCAAGCCATGCTGGGAGGATGGTGCAATGCGATATGTCCTATTGTTGACAACGAAGTCAACATCTATAGGAGGTAGTTCCTTAGGTGCCCATTGTTTCACTAGATGCTTTAAGCTGAGTGCAACATCTATGTCTCATATGCTCTCATCATCATAAGAGCATGATCCTCCTTCGACAAGAAAAAATTTCATGCGTCTACAAAATTTTATTCTGACTTTTTCACCTCTAGTCCTTGTTTGCTTATCATATCTACTAGATGTAATCGCATTTCCAGCCTCTATTTGTCCTAATATTTCCTCACTCGATGAAGAAATATTTGACAGGTACCTGTTTGGTTGTACCTTCAGTTGCATGTGCACGTGTTTTTAGTTAGTATTCCATCATCATATTCAAAGTTCTAAGTAAAAATTTTATATATTTAGTATTGGATGCACAATTAGACTAGGGTGAAATTACCAATATTAGTGGTCAACCACCTAATTTAATGTGATATCCCTCTTGATTTTGGACATATTAAGGACATATTAATGTGATAACACAAAGGACATGATAAATTTATCATATGGATCTAAGAAAAAAATAGTAGTAAGGTTGTTGTTTGTTGGATTTGTGCAAATTATAATTATTATAAGAAATGTCCATTGAAGATGAGGGTCAATGCTATGGAGTAATAAATCCAACCATCAGTTGGTGTGTTGCAAATCTTGGGTGCTATAGTTGGCAATATGTCTAAGGCAAGCTAAGAGTAGAACTATACAAATATTACTTTTATTCGATACAAGAGTAGAACTATACAACTATTAGTTTTGTTCAAGCCAAGATTAGAACTATACAAATATTCATTTTGTTCAATCCAAGTTGAAGAATAAGTTAGTCATGGCAATAAGAATAAGATAAAAATAACATTATCCATTGACCTTGTGTAAGCCATTCCATTTGGTGTTTGTTGCACTATGTGTAAAGAACAATGTTGGAGAATTATAAGACGTAAGTTAGGTATGAACTATTTGTTACCTCTTTATTACCTTTTATTCTAATTGTATCCATATTTTGTATTGATCAAATGAGGAATTAACCCGAAACTAATGCCATTAAACACAAACTCAATCCTAAGGCCAACTAAGGAGAAAAAACAACACATGCTAATTAATATAGGAATCAAGCATGCAAACAAACCTTCTCACAAAGAAGCGCTAGTTGGTGATGGAATCCAACATCGTAGAATCGATGTGCGAAGGGGATAAGTTTTGGCGGGTGGGAAAGTTACGTTGACAACCTGCTTAACGAACTAATTCCCTGGTGTAAGTTACCTCACCGAGCAGTGGGCAACCCTCCAAGGAGTCCGAGTGAGTCTAGCCAACGTCAATCCTAGGTACAACACCACCTTCCTTGTGTTGTCACCTTGTGTAGGAAGTCTAAAATATTATGGCCTCTATGGTACCACCTACTATACCAAAGTAGAGGGGGGACATTTGACAGTCAACACCAAGACCAACAAAGTAGGGTTGATTACTCTGAGGTCCCCAATGCGACCTCATGATTGACCCTTGTGTTAGAAGGGCTTCCCAAAGTCAGTGATATAGCAACTGTATTTCACTCCCTAACTCAAGGATTTATGTTTTTTTAGCAGATTTGGAAAGTTATTCTCACAATCCTATTCCAAATCTTTACACCTAAGCTAAGATGGGTTTGAAGAGCCCTAGAAAATTTGCTAGATAAATTTTAATTAGCGCTTGATTTTAGGTTGTTGTTACTCAAAGGAGTGGTCATGAAACTAATGGTGTTTTTTACTCGACTCTTTAAACCATGCAAGAGAAAATTGAATTGCAAGAAACTCAACTTCTATGAAAACTAGCTATGGGAAGGAGCAAGAGGTTTTAAGAAAAGAAATAATTTCTTGATAGATTACTATGTGTGCAGTACTGCAAAATGACCCAAATTTTAAAAATACCATGCAAATGTCATAGTTATATCATAATTCATAAAGATATAATATGCACAAGTCACATACATCCTAAAGTACCAACCTCATGGTATAGGTAACAACCCACATAATGTGATGAACATCGTATGAAAATGATGATATCTCTCATGAACCTCAAAACCTATGGAAACTAAAACAACATGAACTAGGTCAATTCCATATTTTTGACAAAATATTTATGCAAGAGTAACATCATGGTCAACACCCTTTATCTAATATAATTTAGTAACCTTGGCCCTATAGTGTATAACACTCACATCGGTTGTAATCTTAGAATTAATCACTAATTCCACAATAAGCTTTGGACTTGTCTCTAATATGGCATCCTACCATGAATTCTATGCACATGCCTCCTCAATTATAGAAGGATAATCTAGCTTCTCACTAGAATTTACAAGTGCCACAAGATCAACAAGTAACTCATAGAGACCACCTTCTCTCACTTCTCTAGAAAAAGTCCTCAGACTAGATAAAATACAATCATTGATGGTGCAATGTTGTCCCTCAAATGAAACTCTCCAATGTACATATATCATACAACAAACTGAAAGAATATTCTTCTTCAAACCAAGAACCAATAGAACATCAGTCAATAACATCATCTCAAGGCATCTAGAAGGAAATGGAGCCAAGTACTCTGCTCATAAGATAAGTAGCATAATCACCAAGTGTTGGGTATAAATTTCAGCAATGGTGTACACAATGTACTAATCTAATGGTTATGAATTAGATCTCGATTCTCCAATGGTATCTCTATTTTGTGGAACTTGTGTACTAGTATAAATTCTCCTAAACCTCCTTTATGTCCACTTAATCTCTATGAAAAAACGATCATGGTTCGACAACATCTCCTCCTAGCAATTGCAAATCATGAAAGGTGATATATTGTCTATGATGTTTGTTGAAATCATCATGTAATCTACATATAATATAGTTGTGTTTGTTGAAAGCCTATAGAGTCTCTTCATCAAAGTGTGTGCCTTCCTTATTTCCATCTAATGATTCCCCTTTATTAATCCCTTAACATTTTGTTGAAAATAGGGTGTGTTCTTTCTATAAACATTTCCATTTAAAGATTCCTTTCTCTTCCATTGAAGTCACATACTAGCATTACATACCCTTTTTCTTCAAATTATTTTGTTCTTTAGTAGGAGGTGATACGACTCTTCACTATTTAGTCCTTATCTCTTTTAAAACTCTAATTTGGAGGGGGAAAATAGCATGTAATTGAGAAGGTGATAGTGCTTCCTTATTGTATTTCGAACCAAAATTATTGATTGTTTTTGTTGGTTTTCTTCCACTTTATGGTGTCTTGTAACTCCTCCATTATGATGCATGTATTGTCTCCATATCCTTTTTGATTACTTGATCCTTGGTTTTGTGTTGACCATATTTATCCCTGCATTTCTTGAATTATATAGCCTTCATGTTCATGAGTCTCAACTGATACTAAAATATCTCATTATTTTGCTAGTGGCCCCAAACTACAACCTCTCCTCCAAATGTAGCCCCTGAAATTCCATGCCATTATTTTCAAACTTCCTTAGGTCATCCTGGTTGTGTCTCCCTATTTTTGAATTCTGCCTTTTAACTCTTATATCTTAGATTTATCATTCGAAAAGATGACCCACTTGTCTTGGTTTCTTACTTACCTCTCTAGGGCCCATTCTTTCCTTCCTTCCTCTTATTAGGCAGGTGTGATATCCTCATCAATGAACCATTGGGCCCCTTTACCCTCCTTCTTTATCATAATGTTGGAGCTCTACCCCACTCATTTTGAGGTGTGACATTCAACAATATTTCTCTACCTCTCCAACTTTGTGGTTTTTTCCCACCATTTCTATGTCTTCTATTGGTCCTGACCATCATATGATATCTCTCAAGGATCCTATTGATGTCCCTATTGTGTCTTCATCCTCATTTTTTTCCTTCACTCCTTTAATTATAGTGTTCTCACCCTTGCATATTTTTTACTTTTTTTCTTTCAATATGTTAGACCTCATCTCCTCAAGTGTAACCATGAGACAATTAAATGAAAATATAACCCTAGTAATAATAGGATAAGAGACTATGCATTATCATGAGAAAGTGAAAAATGAGAGGGGGATGAGGATTCCCATGCACTCACATCAAAGATATAGGTGGACGTAGAGAAGGAAGAGGATCAAAATGTCCCTATAATATCATTGACAATCGAGAAGGTATGAATAAATTATCTTACTATTTCCTCAAGGGAGAGTCAAAGTTTGAGAGAGTTGGACCTCGAAACCTTGGGAGGAAGTCTAGAACAATTTTTCAATACTCTCCTGACACTCAAGGTAACATGAAAGAACTCGACAATGGAAAACTAGTGCCCTAGACAGAAATGGGTACCAATTGGCCCATTCTAAGAAACAATATGAGGTTTCTTCTTAAATTGGACACCATAACTACTCAAGAGCCTTGTGTGATTCATATCCTAGTCGAAGGATATGAATATCCACAAATTTCAAGTTTTTTGACAATGTTTACAACATATATTAGGAGTGAATATCCACCATTTAAGTCATTGATCTCAAGATCAAATACATGAGATAAATTCTTGAAGGACTAACTCTCTTCAACAAATACTCAATTTATATTATACAATGTGAAGAAAAACTAAGCACATTAATGTGACTACACGGTTACCTCGCATTCTCTAACTCTTACACATATCCATGTAACCATTCTCCAATGCACCAACCAACAATATTCTCATCTAACCTATGCACATGGAATCCCTTTAAGGCTACTAATTCAAAGACTTATGATAGGTAGTTTTCAACACTTATTTTCCTAAACTCATGGAGAGTAAGTTGCTGAAAGTTTTGGTTTTGGAGGCTAAGAACGCCTTTTGAAATCTGGCTAAGCTGTCAAAACTGTAGGTTTTCAAAACTATTTCAAAACTTTTTGTTTGGATCATAAATGAATTTGTTTCAATATCAATCATAACAACACTTGATTTGATCCACACCCTTTTGATCATTGTCCTATGGCAACCATAATGAGATATACCTTTTTTGCAAGAGTGTTGATAGTTGGCACGAAGGATGTCTTCATATATGCCAATGCTTACATTGTTGTATCAATGAGATGTATAAAGGGAAGACACGGTTCTTGTGTTTGGATTAGTGTTGGTTAATGTGTGGAATGAAAAGAGTTTGGCACTTGCTTGGTTTATGTGTCAACATGTAACTGAGTTGAGGTTTGAATCCATGGCTTGGACCTGTGCATTGTGTGGTATGACCCGTGGCTTTAGGTATATGACACAACTCATGGCTTTGAACCTGAATCTTAACTCATGGATAGAAACCCTAAGGCTTGACTCTAGAGTTAGCAAATTGGATGACTTAGTCGATAAGCTTGATTTAGTGTAGGTTTGGTGTGACATGTGGACATGAACTAGGGATTTGTCTTAGGTTTAGAATCACTTCGAGCACCCATCACTTCATAACAAAAGTGCATATTGTTATTTAAAAATATAAAAGCCAATAAAGCTAGGGTTATAGGCTATGTAACATTTATTTTGAATTTTTGTATTGCAGGTCAAGAGGGCAAAGTCATAGGAGTTAACCCTAGAGGACAAAGTATGATCAATTCAAATTCGTTAACTCCAATTTTAACCCAACACGTATGAGATAAACCCAAAAAAGGGCACTATCCACTCATGTTTTATTTCATTCCTTGCATGTCTTCAACTTCATCTCTCCCACAACACCTGTATGCTTAAACTAAACAAGAGGACACATTGCCACATCTAGGTTACCACAAATGCATCTTGGGCATCATTCAAGCATACAAACAATATTGCAGGGGTTTCATTGTGCCACAACTAGGGTTTCATATCAATAGGCCCAATATGCAAAACTACATGCTCTAACACTCATATCTTAGTTGTTGTTAGGGTGTTCAAGATTAGAGGTAGGATTTTTTTGTTTTTTTTTGTTTACGAATTATTTATGTTGTTTATTTAGAGTTTTTTTAGGTATTTGAATTTTCAATAATTTCAACATTTTTAAATAACATATTACAAAAAGTAATAGCCCTAAACCCTACAACAACATGGAAACCCAAACCCCAATATTGCTAAACTCAAACTCAAAACGGTGAATATGCCAAGGGAGGAATTTGCACATACTTATTGTGACAAGATTCCAAGGGGAGCTAAGCTCAAATGTAAATTTATAACTAGCATTTCAACCTACATCAAATTGTTTTAAAAGTAGCATTTATAAAACTATGTATTGGGACTCAATCCTATGTTCACAAACACAGTGATGCACAAACAATAGTTAGATTTGGGTTTGGGGACAGCCCATGAAATTACAATTTTTTATGGCAGAATGCTTGGAGGCATCCTTCTCTATATTTTTCTTTGTGCTTGGCCTCCTTCTCTGTCTATGTTCTTGGCCTCCTACTCCTCCTCTTTCCCTAGCTCTTCTCGGCTTTATCTCATGCCCATTTCCCCTCTTCTCTGTCACGCGAATTTTCCCTCTAATTCTATATCGCGCGAGTGTGAGTGTGAGTGGTCTAAATTCGTGAATGCTTGGCCTCCTTCTCTGTATTTTTTTTTTTGGCCTCCTCCTCCTCTTGCCCTATCTCTTCTCAGCTTTATCTCCTGTCGATTTCCCCTCTTCTCCTCCTCCTCTTTCCCTAGCTCTTCTCGGCTTTATCTCCTGCCGATTTTCCCTCTTCTCTACGAATTTCCCCTCTTCTCTGGGGATTTTCCCTCTATCGCACGCGAGTGTACTGAGAGTGAGTGATTTCTAAAATCGTGAATGAGTAAGGCGTGAGTGTGGAATGCTTTGTTTGTTTGAATTTTGTTTTTATTTTTATTTTTTTAATTCATATATTATATATATATATATATATA
>ML786979.1:277780-306324 GCA_009831015.1 Picea engelmannii
TCCACAAATTTCAATCTCCTCAACTTGGTGTATGAGGTAGTGTTCTTGTGCATTGAAAAATGTAGGAGGTATATACTTTTGCATTTCACACATTAGACGAGGAATTTCTCTCTTCCAATAATTTATATCATCTTCATGGATTTATTTCAATGACAACCATATACATGAGATCATGACACAAGAAAATAGCATGTTTCAACATAACATAATATAATATATTACATTACAAGTAAAACATGTGTCATTAATTACAACAATAATTTGAAAGAACATTTTGCATATAAATCACAACTTATACTTACCTCATGTATTTTCCAAGATCATATATAACTTGTTTGATGTTGTTGTCAAATTCGTTTGGGAGAGATAGCAATAGAACATATTGTAACAATAAAATGAATCGTTATTTGTTTCGACCAAAGTAGACAAGAAAAAATAAAAATAAATAAAATATCTATAAGGCCAATATATATAAATATGTATACCAAAATTATTACCTTAATGAAGGTATGCCAATCATGTGTTTTTACCCCGCCAAATTCACCTGTCTTCGTTAAGATATTCTTTATGTTTGAAGCAAAACCCGTGGGAAATTTAATTCTTTGAATGACCTCTTTTACATCATTGCTTTGTTTCTCTGTTAATAACCATAGAATTCTATTTCGGTATAGTACTCCATCTGATCTATTTGAATATCGGATCACACTTCGCATTGCATGATTGGCTTCCTGAATGTCAGTACAAATTTTGACAATTTTTTCTTTGTCCCTCCTACCATCTATGATTTGCCATAACGTTTCAGTCGCATTCTTCCCGATATGCATTGTATCAAAAAAATGAGCTATTTTTAGCTCCTCATAGTAGGGCAACCTCATGAATTGAGCGGGATAACATTTTATTCCTCATGGAAGCCCATTATTAATACCTTCATGATGATTGTGGCCTTCATGAAGCATAAAAGAAATCACAAAAATAATTATCAAATACGGTAAAATAAATTCAATGATTAAAATAAACATTCAAAACATTACATGATCTATGATATATTATGAAATTGAGTACCTTGACGATTTCTATTATATTCCTACCTCCATAGGTGAGGTGTCATTCTTCATGGTTTTAAACCAATCTCTTCTTTCCCATTGAAAAGATGTTTTTCAGTAGTACGATACCTATGGTTCTTAGGAAGAAGGTACCTATACTCATCAAACACCATCTTTCCTAAAAAAATTGAATGACAATACTTCATCTTAGGGCCACAAACTGGACATGCAAATTTACCCTTTGTTTGAAGACCTACAACAAATGGATTAATGTCAATTATATGATGAGATTATTTAAAAATTAAACATGCACCATGATAACATTAAAATATTATATAGTATTAAAGAGCAATATTAGAATGCTACATACCACAAAAATGTGTTAGTCCAGGGGCATCATGAATTGTCCATAAAAGTATTCCACAGAATTTAAATTTCTTCTAGCCGATTGGTTTACATATGTCATACATTGTGATGCCAGCCCATAACTTTAGTAGCTCGTCGATAAGAGGCTCGATATATACATTCATATCTTTAACCTGGTACTTACCTAATTGTTTTAAATTACACATAATTACTATAGAAATGATATCATGTAATATATATAATTAAAAAAATAAACAAAATATATTATGCAAAAATTGAAACAAATAAAAATGTTAAATTCAAAAAATTAATGTAAACAAATACTTGGAACAATCATTGTCAACATTATGTGCTCCATCTTTATTGACATCCAAGGAGGAATGTTATTGTTGATAACAAAAATAGGCCACACTGAGTAAATCGACCTAAGCTCTCTGAATGGATTAACACCGTTAGCTGCCAATGAAAGACTAACATTATGAGGTTCATCTTTGAAATCTTCCCATTTTTCCTCAATTCCCCTAAATGCAGAACCATCGGTAGACATTCGAAGAACACCATCTCCACTTCTAGTATGTGCATGGTAATCCATAAATTGTGTTATGCTTTCACATTTGAACAATCGTTGAAAATGTGGAATTATGGGAATATGATGAAGAATCTTTCGGGGCACCCTTTTTGTTACTTGATCGGTTCGATCTCTATTGATAAGATATTGCGGACATTATGTTTTCGAAGCATGTTGTCATAATGACCATATATAATATGGTCATTAGGACATGCATCTATAGTTTGATAATCTATTCCAATGCCTTTCATAATGGCATGCAAACCTCGATATGTGCGAGGTAAAATATTTGACGATGGTAACAAAAATTCACCTAACAATCTACAACATAACAAATAACTAGTTAATGTAAGAATATTAATCATAAAAACTGCATTCTTATTTTACACACTAATTAACACTAAAAACAAATAGAAAAAAAATCAACATTTATGTATAATATGAGATGAAATATAGTGCATACCTTAGGATGTGTGTCATACAAGTGTTCGAAAAATTATTCATAACCTTTAAGTTCACTAGAAGCAATGTAGCGGAGAGAAGATTTTCTCTTGATCCTTCATAAATTCGTTTATTTGCCTTTTCTAATAGAGGTTCATCATAAATACCAGCATTTTCCCCATCCTCATCCGACTATGAAAAAAAATCTTGGATCATTTGATTTGTCCCATCATCTTCTTCCATGGGATCATTAACTTGATTTTTCCCATCATCTTCTTCCATGAGATCCTCATTTTCTTGGTCATGATGTTCCTCAGCTTGTACAACATCATTTCTACTAACACTTGGTGCAATATTCTACGGAAAGTTAGAGGGCCACTCTAACTTTATAATTACAAACAATCATGCAAAATTAGTGTATACTATAACCAACATTCAAACAATATATATATAATTTTATATAAAATTGACAAAATAAAAAAAAGATAATGAATATATAGCTAATTACCATGGGACGATATTCATTCGATTCGCCATCAATGTGCCCATATTTCCTACAATGTTTTGTAGTTTTTTCTATTAAAATTCTTATGGGACGTATGAGGCAACATTTTTTACAAGGGAAATAACATCTACCATCACCCTTTTCACCCGCTTTACTTTTTTCCCCACCTCTAACTACATTCTGTGACATTCTTCCGCACAACTTCTGCACAAAAATACCCTTCTGGAACCGTCGTTATTATAGCAAGATTCTCACAAAATCTTTAAATCGTCAAATATTTATAGTTCGATTTTAGGTCACAATCGTCGCAATTGTGATGACAGTGACCTAAAATATTTTTTTTTTTACCTAATTATTTTTCATATTTAATGGTCACTTTTAATGTTCAGTTATAACTGTATTTCGTCGTTCTTGCGATGAACATTGACCATATCAATTTAGGAAAAGTAAATTCATCAAGATAGCGACGAATACGGGGTGGATTTAGAAAAAAAATTGAATAATTGAACTTTTTCTCTTGAATGTTGCGACGAAAGAGTACTTTCGTCGCAAGTGGTCGTCGCAAATTTTTCAATATGTAGTAGTGGATTTATTCGCAACAATATTTACATCACACTCCATTGCATGCTTAAAGGGCCTCCTTCACCTCAATTATATATCAGAGAGTGAGAGGATAACAATTCCCATGATGCATGTGGGATAAATTAATCTAAGTCTATAAAATTCCATAGGCATATAAAACACTAGGACTTTCTAGGCGGTCACCCATCTGAGTACTACTCTAGCCTAATCACACTTTACTGCGGAGTTCTAATGGGATCCATAATATAAACGCTATGTTGTATGCATGTACATAAAACCACTAGGAAATCATTACATGATATCTGTAATTAACAAATGAAGATGGGATTACATTCAATTCCCCATCAAAAGGGTGAATATCATGGTTTATCAAAACCATGGGCTTGAAATGTTGATTTAGTGCAAAAGGTGGTTGGCCACCGAGATCCACCTGGATCAACTAGAGATCATGTGGATCATGAAAAACTGAATGGAGGAACTTGGGTCATGAGTCAAGGTGAGAATATTGATCGTTTCTTTGGGGGAATATCTCTTTAATCACAATGAAGGTTACTAGGATATAAGAGGTTTTGTAGATAGCTATAATCGAATGAAAACATAGGTGACTGAAAATAGATGATCCGACCAAGGGAAAAAAGAACTAATACCGAGTGAAGAGATGTTATTTTAACATTGAAATGGTATGACTATTGATGTTTCACTCATTTTGGTTTTGTTACTTTTTTAGATGTTTTTGTATTTATATGTTATCAATGAATAAAACAATCTAGATACATTACAGATAAGTAGAAAGGTGCCCTGAAAAATTCAACCAAGCAACTCTACTTTGAATGTAGCAAGAGTCATGATAGTAAAAAGGGGCGGGTCTCCTTGGTGGGGTGATCAATGCTGGAGTGAAATGAAAATGTTCTACTAGCTATGGACGGGACTAGAAGCCAATGGACTATGGTGAAGCATTTAGCATAACAAACCACAATCAATTGTGAAACATCGGGAAGATACAAGGATGGGTCAGCATAATAATGAGGAGGAAATATGAGGCTTTATATAAGAGATGTAGACTATATGGACTCTCAATCTTGAGAGGATAGAGAAGCATGGACTTCATCATATAAAGGGGTATAAAAATTGGGGAAACTCATGAAGGTAGAGTGCTACGAGTCAATAGTAACTTAATGCAATTTGGAGGGTAAATTTATTTAGTGATACAAATTTGGGGGAACCCTAAAGGTATATCTAGAGGGGATATAATGATGAAAAATGTGATGTACATAGAGGGAGATATTGTGGTAATTTCGATTTGAAAGAAGTATAATGGAAGTAGCAGTAGTGGTAGCAGGAGGAAAAATTGGTTTCTCAATGAGACATATGCACACATGAAACCAGTCTCATAGTGTAAAATTACTCAAGAAATAAAATTTGATGGTGCATGTTTAGTTCCTAACCTCTATAAATTAACAAGATTTCCAAAATAATAAGAATATGCAATAATAGAATGTAATAATTGTATCAATAAAAAAATTATGCCACTTTGCAAGGGAACCTCCTTGACCACTTTGAGAGGCTTATCTCCATACAATACCAATTGTATGATCTATAAATTGTTGTGGATATCCACTGGAACAATTATTCATAGAAAATCTAATAAAATATTGAAATTGTCACTATGGAGGTTAATTTCCTTTAGATCTCAATTTATTTAATTAATCGTTTTCTAATTAAATGTATGAAATAGCTTAAATGTGAAAAATAGAGAATAGAAATAAATACTAACACACCATAAACACAATATATAACTTGGGAAACCCAACACAGGAAAAAACCCAGCTAGAAGGTGAGGTTGCCCGGCTATATTTTCTTCAAATACAAGTATAGAGAAAGAGGCACTCTCTCTGCAGTTTCCTTTGACACTGTGGCCTGTAAGGTTGCTATAGAATCTCTCATTCTCTATTTTTCTCTCAAAATACCACTCCCGGGTTCTTTTCTCAACTATGGAATGAATACAATGTTCAATAATGGAACCCCTTCTCCTCCTAGTGATCCAGTATTTAACATCGCCCAATAGCCATCTAGGGGTAGGGTTTCGACTTCCTCAAACCTCAATTGTGATAAGATTTTGGACCTTGTTAGCACTCTGTAAACTTCGTTCGGTTGAGAAAACGTATGACAGAGGCAACCTACAAACCAACTTTGAGGCTGGGAACTATCCTTTCTGACCTAGAGAGGACTCTCTCTGAGACTTCGTCTATGTACAGGTTATGGATTTAAACTATCGGCTATATTTAGCACTTTCATACAATATTTTATGGTTCTATTGGCGAAAGAAAAGCAAGACCTTGGGCTATGGAGTCAATTTAAGAAAATTATAGAAATAAATGACTTAGTGACTGAACTTGAGAGAATAAAGGCTAAATAAGCAACAGTCTTTCAGTTAAAAATCATTATGTGTGGTGGGAGAAAAACACATGAAGCAACTCAAAGCACCTCTAGGGATGGATTCGGAGTTCACTTAGAAGAAACATAGTCATCTAAATGGCGCAAATATAGAGCACTGCACGGTGAATTCTAGATTCAAAGCATGTTCCTATTTAGACATAAATACAAATATGAATATAAAGAACACAGGAAATCACGTACGCAAAGAGAGAGTACAATACATCAAACTGCCACCGTTAGAATATTTTCTTCAAAGTTTCAAGACCATTTGCATTAAATTTCAATCGACCTCGAAAGCTACATTCAATAGTTTATGTCTACATTATTTTTCCAATCAACCTAGATTACATTGAAAAGAAGAAATATATAGAGCATGGTGTGTCACTCGGGCTACCCTTCCCTCTAACTACTATCCCTAGAAATCAAGATTTGACTATTCTATGCTAGATGACTCTTCACATGCCACTTTACTAAAAATAGAAACTGACTATACTTGATCGCACAATAACCGACGTCTTTTCCACGACAGCTCGGTCATCAGCAAGCTTTCATCATTAGAGAGTGATGTGTCAATGATTTTCCTTTGATAAGGTATTTGGACAATCAAGTGCTCTGTCAGACTCCAGTAACCCATTGTAACGGCCTTGATTTCTTCTGCCCAATCATTTGTTGGAGCGTGCATGTGGCAGATAACCGCGGACTGTCGCAAATGTTTCTAAGATGACACCACCAGTTAGGGGGCATCGACTTTCTTCAAATTGTCACGTGTCCAAAATACACCTATCCTTTGTAATAGATGGGTCTCCAGAGTTTGTTTTGTATGCTTTTTTCCCGGGTACCTGTCAGGGTCCCTACTTCCCGGTGGAAAAAATGACACAAGGAGACAAAATATGTGCCATGTTTGAGAAGACAAAAATGAAGTCGGTCGGTCATGCTTCTGGCCTCATCTGCAGTTTTGATATCCAAAGTGTTCTCCTGATAGACCAGTTGCGTCTTTTCATATTCATTACTTGCATTTGTAGAACCGTGTTCCCTTTTAGCTTATTTTGCGCGCTGGCTAGAGCCGGGAGAACATTTTCCAGTGTCGGTCTGCATTCCTTGAATTCCTTTGCATTTATTTCTTCTGGCATCCTCTGGGCTTCACGTAGCTAGATGATTGTATCTTGCACTTCCCTCAGCTGCCTCTTGATCCAAGTCACGTTTCCCTCTCGACCCTGTGATGTTGATGCTTCGAAGGTCTTCGCAGCTAACTATTGTTTTAGTTCCCTGTTTTCCTGGTACAGCTCAGCAATAGCAATTTGGGATTTTTTTAGCTACTACGACGGTTCACAAATATCTATGCCTTTAGTGTCTATCCTTCTCCTTCTCCATAGTTTTCTTGACTTGTACCCTCGATAGGTTCCAGTCGAATGGTGTGCATGAGTAATTCTTCGACAGTCGACTTTGCATGTGGCTCACTCAGGACTTGCGCCTCCCCGATCTCTTTGTTCTTCCTTGGCCTGCCCCTTCTCTGGGGTATCGACTATTGGGGGAATAAGACTTCCAATGTATTTCCTTGTTCCATGGCCCTTCCTATTTCTTCCTTTGCATGGTGAGTTGTTACCTTTTCTGATGGTAGAGAGTAATCTCCTTTGGGGTCCCTGGGTATGTCGGATGCGAATAGGAACGATTCCCAATTGTTTCCCAATCGCCTCAACTCCTCCACGATCATCAATTTAATCAGCGAGACATGAGATAACTCCTGCAATTACTGTGTAGAACCCGTTGAACCTGAGTGCAAATTGCTCTGCTAGTTTCACGTTGAATCCTTGGATTTTCTTACAAAATATCATGCATCCGACATGTTCAAAAGATGCTCTGACATCCAGATATTCATTTACCAACGTCAAGTTTTGAGGTTCGTGTCCCACATTTCTACTACTTCACGCGCCTTTCCTTATGTTCTGAGATGTTGGCATGGTGCAATGTGTATTTTTCCTATGCGCAGAGGATTTAGCACGGAACAAAAGCGGTGATATTGCTTGACCTGAGTTTGTGACGCAGTGTAAGGCAATTGAATTTCCAGCCACGAGAAACTTGAATCGCGGGAAAAATTACAGACAGAGCATAAACTTGGCTGGTGAAAAAAATACATGCAGAGAAACCGGAATTTATAACTGGGTGGGTGAGAGCTGGAAACGTGCCATGGGACACTGAATAAATGGTGACTGGAGGTTTCGAGGCAAGCTGAATATTTTTGCAGCACATCATGTAAAGCACAGTAGATAAGAGCTGCAGAGTATATGTGATATGAGCACCATGATTTTTCCTTCTTTATGACTCCATAATGAGTTGATGATGGTCATTGCGTCTGTCGACGTGACTTTTAATTAACAACTTGCCTTGAATTTTGGCACATAAAACCTTTGGGAAAATACCTTTACTACTTACACATATTTTGGTTCTGACATCCCTTCTTGACTCCAAGGGCCAATCGGCCACTTGCTGACTTCGACCATTTCATTATTCAGTACCTGACCTCACATGCTTTGACACACAGACCATGACTAGACTAAGATTGACTCTAACTAAAACAATGACAGCGCTAACAGTTGGATCCAATGGGGATGTTATCCTCCCAGTGAGGTGGCACAGAACATCAGACTAGGTGCCTGGCCATTGGGCCTTATTCAAATTCTAGACTCTGAAACAATAGAAAAGAAAAACAAAACCTAGACCTTCTTGACATAGTTTCGACCAGAATCAGTATAAACTTAGGGCCTTCACTCCGGGCTTCAATTTTCTATTGACAAACTGACTCAAAATTCCTTCTTTGAAAACAAAAAATGAAACGGCTATTTACAATGACATGAAAAATGAAACAAACCTTACTGAACCAGATAGTGTTTGAGGAACCTGCCATTTACAGTCCCTCCGCTAGTGGATTCTTCGTTAAGATTTTCTAACAGATATGCATTGTTCCCATGGTACACATCAATTCTAAAAGGCCCCATCCAAAGATTATCGAATTTTCCATGTTTTCCCTTGTCTTCGTTCCTCGCGTCCCAGTTTAGCACTAGATCACCCACCTAGAATTCTTCCTGTTTAGCGTGCTTTTCGAAAGTTTTCTTCATCCTGTCTTGGTGTAGTTGTGATTGGTTGTAAACTTGCTCCCTCATCTATTGTGCATGAATCAACTGATTTATTCTTCTCTGAGTTTCATCTGGCTCGACCTCTTGTTCTTGTAGTAATTTCCTGACAGGCAACCCTAGTGAGGTGGGAAAAACTGCATATGTGCCATATACAATTTGCAATGGTGACGTCGAGATGGAATTTTTGGTAGTGACTATGTCATCCCATAGCACATAAATGAGTTTATTACGTTGGGCCTTCTTGTTGTCCAGTGGGAGTATTTTAATGATCTTGGTTAAGATTTTATTTGATGATTATGCTAACCCATTACCTTGTGGGTAATACATTGTATAATGTCTCAGGGTTATATTGTAGTATTTTCAAAACTTCTCCATTTTCTTGGACTTAAATGTGGTCGCGTTATCTGTGATGATATTGATAGTGCACCTGAACCTAGACATGATATTGGTCTCCAGAAACTGAATGATGACCGTGTCGGTAGCCTGCTTTGTTGGAATTGCTTCGATCCATTTTTTGAAGTAATATGTAGCCGCAAGTATCCATCTTTGTTGCACCGAGGATGGCGGGTGGATATCTCCTATAAATTCCAGGCCCCATTGCATGAACGGTGCTTTGACCAAGATCGGTTTCAATGGAAGAGGTTGCATTTTCTCCTTCCATCGAATATATGACACTCATGGCAATTGGAAACTTCTATGTATACATCTGTGAAGATGTTGGGCCAATATTAACCTGCCCTTAAAATTTTATGCTCAGTGGTTTTCCAGTAGTGATGTCCTCTGCAGTCGCCTTTGTGGACTTCTCTGATAGCTCATTTTGCGCAATCTTCTAGTAAGAAACTTAGCAATATCCCTCTTGGATCTTTCCAATACAGAGATTTATATAAGATGCAAAACTTAGTGGCCTTCAGCTTCAAGAACCTAGCCTTGGTCTTACTTAACCCTGGGGGAGCTTGCAGATTCTTCATCACATTACTGATTTCTGTATACCAAGGTGAATCAATGAATTTCTGAGACACCTATGGAGTTGTTTCTTCCTAAGGATTCTTAGTCAGATCGACAATGAAGTTTATTCCCATAACGTCGCAGTTCGACTGTGCCATCAGTTTTGTGAGGCCCTGACCCATAATCATCTTTGTGGGATTGATTTTGAGGTTGTATTCCAAAATGACTATGATCCACTTCCCTCTTATTCCCTCGAGGTCAGGCTAAGTCAGGATGTCTTTGACTGAGTTGTTGGGTACGTAAGCGACAATGTGAGAATGTAGTATGTAATTCCTGACATCTTTGAGGGATTTCACTAAGGCGTATGCTTGTTTCTCCATAATATCATACCTCAGTGGGGAATCTCTCAGCGCCCTACTGAAGTAGGCTATAGGATTTTCAAAATTATGATCGTCCTTCTATAACAGTACGCTAGCGATGATATGATCCAAGGAAAATGAGAACAAGATGAAATCCTTCATGAAATCTGGGCTAGCCAATACGAGAGATTTGTTCAGTTCTACCTTCATGTATTCAAACGATTTCTTGGCTTTGGGGTTCCATTTGATCTTGTTTCCATTTCTGAGAATGCAAGTGATATGCTTTATAATATCTACCAGATTCAGGATGAATCTTCTCAATAAATTCACCTTTCCCAAGAAGGACTGCACCTCCTTCTTGTTGCGAGGGTGTTAATTTTGAGGATTCCTTCTACCCTGTTGGGATCTATCTGTATACCCTCCTTCGAGATGGTGTGCCCCAACAGTTTCCCTTCTTGAATTCTGAAATGTGATTTTTTCGGATTCAACGAAATGTTGAACCTCTTGCATTTCTAGAAGACCCTCTTTAGATGCTCAAGGTATGATTCATCGGAGTCGGAATAAACTGTGATGTCATTCAGATAGATCACGATAAATTTTTCCTTTTCCTCAGAAAATGTTATATCCATCACCCTCTGGAAGGTAGCTCCAGCGTTCATATGACCGAAAGGTATCCTAGCATACATGAATGTACCCCATGGTGTCGTGAAAGTTATCTTTTCCCGATCATCTAGGTGTACCATGATCTAATTGTAACCTGAAAATTCATCCAGCATAGACATCTTCTGGGATCCAACTACCTTCTATAGAATATAGTCCATCTTAGGGAGCCGGTAGTTTTCCTTGAAGGATACTTTGTTCAAGTTTCGAAAATCCACGCACAACCTTATTTTGCCACTCTTTTTCCTTACAGGCACCAGGTTGGTGACCCATTTCGAAAATCTTAAAATAAATTTTGGCTTCAAAGAGTTTCTTTACCTCCTTTTCAATTAGCGGCAACAGCATGGGATTGATCTGTCTTATATTTTTCTTGAAATGTTTTTTGTCTTCATTGAGAGGAATGATGTGTTGAATCACTTTAGTTTCGTAGACTTTCAAGACATCATAACTCCAGGTGAAAACGTCGGGAAAATCCTTCATGAGTTTGATGTAGTCCTGTTTGACCTCCTGACTGAGCATCTTTGATAATTTTATTTTCTTCGGATTCTCCTGGGTCCAGATATTGCAATCCTCGACATCCTCATTATTTGTAGTAATCTTGGGATTTCTAGCCACATTGTTTTCATCAAACAACTTTTCCAACGGAACTAATCCTTTTGGGATGATATTGTTCTTTAGCTACATTATGTCCCTCCCAACTATCTAGTTCTCAAAGGGGTCTGTGTCACTGCATACAGTTGAGCTTTCATATTCATCGCAATTGCACTCATAATCAATGTTTATATTGTCGAACTCGTCTCTCATTTGGAGAAATATCTCCACCTATTTGCCATCTTTAAACACTTGCCAATATTTGATATTATCGGGTATGGTCGGCCTGTGTTTGACTTCGATCTCATACTTTATGTTTGGGAAAATGGGAATCTTAAAAACTGAGGCTGAGGTGGGAAAGGCATCATCAATTTGATTATGCCCCCTCGGGATCGTTGATAAAGTATACTCCGAGAATTCTTTGAGGAGGTCCAGCACTAGATTTCTCTATGCCCTCAGTCTGGGGTGCTTGGATTGGTATACACCGTTCACTTGGTTTATGACAAGCTTAGAGTCTCCATGCACCACTATCCTTTTTGTGCCCAACTCTTTCAAAACTCTCAAACCCAAAAGAAATGCCTCGTACTCAACCATGTTATTTGTACAATTGAAGGTGAGTTTGTACGAGAAGATTTGTGTGCCCACCTTGGAATGACTTATCCATACCCCAACCCTAGCCCCTTCCTTGTTGATGGCTCTGTCAAAGCTCATGTTCCACATCTCGTTCAATGCACAGTTCCTTGGGTCTACGCATTCTTCTTCTCGTCATGCAACTTTATCCTCGACAGTCATGACGGTCGCTGGCTCTTCCTCTTCAAAGCTCAGGTTATTGTAAAATATGGAGGATCCAATCTCAGTGTCGACGGAGTAGATAGGGTGGTTGTTCGGCTCGGTCTTCCTACTCACCATTTATTTGAGAAGCACATCTCTATACAACCGTCTCTCTTGGTTGAATATAGGAATAATGGCGTACAACATATCCATCTGCAGGGTTCCCTTCAATTTCGCAGCCCACAACCTGGACAACAGCATGCCAAACTTAGGGGGTATATCAGCCACAACCACGCCCATAACCATATTCTTAGAAGGGATTTGGGACAGCAACACAACCAAATCTTTGATCAGACCCAAATATTTAACTTTCCTTAAATCGAAAGAAAACAAATCCTTGTAGGACCTTGTGATGTCCAAACCCAACTCATCCATGATCACCTTGGGCATGAGATTGTGCGACGTTCCTGAATCTAGCATGGCGTTATGAAAATTCATGTCATGTACTTTGGGGATGATATAGAACAGGGGAACGTCCTCAGTATCGCTCCTTTCCTCCACGTGCGAACCAAACAAAATGGCAGGGTAGTCATCTTGGACGTGCAGGGTGTCGGGAGTCTCTCCCATCTTTATCATTTTAATAATTTGATCTCAATATTCTCCTTTATTTATGAGCTCATTGAAAGGGACGAAGATTTTAATCTTGGACATTTCGTTCTCAAAGTTAAAAGGGGGCGAGACTTTTTATACCTCCTTGATGCCTGTCTCCCGGCTTGTTTCTAGCGTTTTTCTTGGAACCTCCTCCTTTGATTTTCCCTTTTTAGTCGCATCCTTGGTCAGGTTGTCTTTCTTTGGTCGGCTCGTGGAAGGGGTGTCTTCTTGAGGTTCTCTTATGGGATTTTTCTGCTGAGGTTTTGTAAATGCCTTTCTTCTCCTGAGGTTGTATTTCTTTTGGAATTGTATGATGGAATTGTGATAGCCCTTCCTGAATTCCTTTGTTTCCCAAGACAATGTGTCATCAATTTCCAGTATAATATCCTCATTTTCGCTCATGTATTGATCATGTCCTCCCTTTGTCAAGAAAATGTGAGTGTCCTTGTCGTCACAGCAATGCATTTGATCCTGGATCATCTAATCAAAATATTTGTCCGTGTAATTGTTCTGGAACAAAGGCCTTATTTGTTGGTCGCCCTGGTCTCTTTGTTCCCTCTGTCTTATCTGCAGGACCGTACCTCTTCTAAGATTCTGATTTATGGGTTAGAGGTCATGTTGTTCTTGGGTGGCAGGCTTGTTTCCCATGAACATTCTTTCCATCGGTTTCTCCATTGTCTTCATCATCAATTCGAACTTGTCCTCTGAGGGTCGAGAATTCGAAGCTTGCGCATCTCCTTGGGGTTTCTTCCCACCTCTATTGAAACTTTATTTAATATTTCCTGACACCATCAGGTTCACCTCAACTTTGATTGTGTCACTCATCATGGCATATAAATTAGCAGATCTTCTCTCCCTCAACATCAAGGAGAAATTGTTGTCAAAAGAGTCGACGTATCAAAGTTGTGCAGCCCTGGGAGGTGGCTGGACTTCTGTAGGAATTGAGTTGTAGACCCTCATGAAATGGGCTGAGAATTCTTGCATCGTCTCCTCCGAAGCTCTCTTCATATTGTTGTATTGCGTCAGTAGTTGAAAAGGATTATTTTTGTCTCCCCATCTAGCAATGAATGACATTTCAAACGCGGTGAAGTCGAGGATTCTTGTTGTTGGGAGGGCCTTGAACCACTTTCTAACCTCCCCCGAAAGTCTCTGCATGAACAACCTCATCTTCGCATATTCCTAGTCCACCTCTTCTAGATCAATGAAATCATTGAACCAATCCAGGTGATTTTGGGCAGAGGCATTTCCCTCGACATCATATAGCTTGATCCTCTGGTTGTAGTTCTAGGGAAAATCATGTATTTGGGCTGGCAGAATCTAGTGGCCATTGCTCTATGGGGTTTGGGATTTGCGGGATTTTCATCTTGCGGTATTTGTTTTGGTATCGAATATCAAAACCTCTCCTCGTCGAAGACTATATGATCCAAGTTGGTTTCTGATTTAGACCTGAACAAAGTTTGTTCGAACAGGGTGTCAAAATTGAGTTCATCAATGCTTTTCACCCCATCCTTGGGTAAGGACAGATTTTTTTCTAAGTAATAGAAAGGATCTTGGGCCTGCTCCCTGACCCTGTGCAAAAGTATCTTGGGATCATATACGTGTTCTACAGGGTTCAAGTCAGGATTGGCTCTGGTATAAATGGTCTTCTAAGCCAAGATTTTCGAGCGGTGTTACTCTGTGCAACTGGTCTCTTTTACTGGAGTCGCCAGGGTAAATATTTCATCCAATGTGGATGTTTGTCCCACTTTTACCCTCAGGGGTCAAAACTATATATTTAGTCGTTCTCGCTGGGAAAAAAAATTTCCAAAATGTTAGCACTCTGTAAAATCCATTTGGCTAAGAAAATGAATGACTGAGGCAACCTACAAACCAACTTTGAGGTCGAAAACTAGCCTTTTCGACCTGGAGAGGGCTCTCTCTAATTAGACTTTGTCTTTGTATAGGTTATGGATTTAAACTGTCGGCTATATTTAACACTTTCAACCAATATTTTATGGTTCTATTGGAAAAATAAAAGCAAGAACTTGGGATATGGAGTCAGTTTAAGAAAATGATAGAAACAAATGACTTAGTGACTGAACTTGAGAGGATAAAGGTTAAATAAGCAATAGTCTTTCAGTTAAAAAACATTGTGTGTGGCGGGAGAAAAACACATGAAGCAACTCAGAGAACCATTGGGGATGGATTCAGAGTTCACTTAGAATAAACACAATCATCTAAATGGCGTAAATCTAGAGCACCGCGCGGTGAATTCTAGATTTGAATCACATTCCTATTTAGAAAAAAATACATATATGAATATAAAGAACACAGGAAATCACGTACACAAAGAGAGAGTACAATACATCAAACTTCCACTGTTAGAATCTTTTCATCAAAGTTTTAGGACCATTTGCATTAAATTTCAATTGAGCTCAAAAGCTACATTCAATAGTTTTTGTCTACACTATTTTTCCAATCAACCTGGCTTACATTGAAAATAAGAAATATATAGACCTTGGTGTGCACAATAACCAACGTCTTTTCCACGGCAGCTCGGTCATCAGCAAGATTTCATCATTAGAGAGTGATGTGTCGATGTTTTTCATTTGATAGGGTATTTGGACGATCAAGTTCTTTGTCAGACTCCAGTAACCCATTGTAATGACCTTGATTTTTGTCGCGTGATCATTTTTTGGAGTGTGCATGTGGCAGGTAACCACGGACTGTCGCAGGTGTTTCTAAGATGACACCACCAGTTAGGGGGAAACGAATTTCTTCAAACTTTCGTGTGTCCAAAATACACATGCCCTTTGTAATGGATGGGTCTCTAGCATTTGCCTCGTATGCTTGTCGCGTGGGTACCTGTCAGGGTCCCTACATCCCAGTGGAAAAAAGGACACAGGGAGACAAAATCTGTGCCATGTTTGAGAAGACAAAATGGAGTCGGTCGGTCATGCTTTTGGCCTCATCTGTAGTTTTTATATCCAAAGTGTTCTCCTGAGAGACCAGTTGCGCCTTTTCAGATTCATTACTTGCCTTTGCAAAACCGCATTCCCTTTCAGCTTCTTTTTCACATTGGCTAGAGCCACGTGGACGGTTTCCAATGTCGGTCTCTATTCCTTGAAGTGCTTTTCATTTCTTTCTTCTGACATCCTCTGGGATTTGTGTAGTTGAATGATTGTATCTTGTGCTTCCTTAATCTGCCTCTTGAGACAATTCATGTTTCCCTCTCAGCCTTGTGATGTTGATGCTTCGAGGGTCTTCGCAGCTAACTATTGTTTCAGTTTCTTATTCTCCTGGTACAGCTCAGCAATAGTGAGTTGCACTTGCTTTAGTTATTGCAACGGTTCACGAATATCTATGCCTTTAGTGTCTTTCCTTCTCCTTCCACCGCAATTTTCTCAACTTGGACCCTCGACAAGTTCTAGCTGAATGGTGCGCATGAGTAATTCTTCGGCAATCAACTTTGCACGTGGCTCACTCAGGACTTGGGCCTCCTCGGTCTCTTTGTTCTTCCTTGGTATGCCCCTTATCTAGGGTATCGATTGTTCAGGGAATAAGGCTTCCAATGTCTTTCCTTCTTCCACGGCACTTCCTATTTCAGCCTCCGCGCGGTGAGTTGTTACCTTTTTTGTCGGTAGAGGGGAATATCCTCTGGGGTCCCTGGGGATTTCGGCTCTGAATAGGAATGAATCCCAGTTGTTTCCCAATCACTTCAACTCCTCCACGATCAGCAATTTAATCAGCGATACATGAGATAGCTTCTTCTTCGGCTGGTTTGTTTCATCCTGGACGTCATCTGCCATTTCTTGGAGGCTTTCGTGCAAGAATAAAGGAAAATTTAATGGTCTCCTTCATTTGAAATGCATCAACAATCTGAGGCGATGTGGGTGAATTTTGTCAAACCTTCCTTCTCAGGTGAAATATTTCCTAATCGTTCTCAGGAGCTTCCGAAAAGGTTCCTGCAGATATCTACTTAGAATGTCTGCTTCAACTTTCCCATGTAAATAATCTGGTTTGATGAACTCCTCATAGCATAGTGTGTCCAAAGGCATGCCTTTAGACCACCTTTCACCGCGCGGAGGGATTTATGTGGCGGCTGAAAAAGTTTCCTCTATTACCTGGAAAGTGACCCCTGCAATTACTGCGCAGAACCCATTGAACCTGAGTGCAAACTGCTTTGCCAGTTTCACGTTGAATCCTTGGATTTTCTTACAAACTATGATGCATCCAACCTATTCAAAAGATGCTCTGACATCCAGATCTTCTTTTACCAATGTCAAGTTTTGAGGTTCGGGCCCCACGTTTCTGCTACTTCGCACGCCTTTCCTTATGTTCTGATATGTTTTCATGGTGCAATGTGTATTTGTCTTGCACATGGAGGATTTAGCATGGACCCAAAGCGGTGATCTTGCTTGACCCGAGTTTGTGACGCAATGTAAGGAAATCGACTTTCCAGCCACGAGAAACTCGGGACTCACGGGAAAAATTATAGACAAAGCATAAATTTAGCTGGTGAACATAATACATGCAGAGAAACCGGAATTTATAACTAGGCGGGTGAGAGATGGAAACGTGTTAGGGGACACTGAATCCATGGTGACTGGAGGTTTCGAAGCAAGCTGAAGATTTTCGCAACACATCTGCGCGACAGGTACACTTCGGTGCATGTAAAGTATAGTTGATAAGAGTTGTAGAGTATACGTGATATGAGCGCCGTGATTTTTCATTATTTCTGACTCCATAATGAGATGATGATGGTCATTGCGTCTGTCGATGTGAATTCTAATTAACAACTTGCCTCGACTTTTGGCATGTAAAACCTTCTCCTATGACAAGACCTGACTCTTTGGGAAAAGACCTTTACCACTTACACATTTTTTGGTTATGACATCCCTTCCCGACTCCAAGGGCCAATCGGCCACTTACTGACTTCGACCCATTCATTATTTGGTACCTGACCTCACATGCTTTGACACAGGGACCATGAATTGACTAAGACTAACTCTAACTGAAAAAATGATGGCGCCAACAGAACTTGTATAATATTTTTGAAATTTCATGTATGGCTAGTCCTATATGACTAATTAAAGGGGTTTGACGTGGCATCCACTCATACCATGGTGGTCAACATAGTAGGTCAACTTGCGGGAGGCATAACTTTTTCATATGAGCTCTAATTGACATGCTTTTTCCACCGTTGGAAGATCCCAATGTGTAGAATAGAATCAATGGGTCCCAAATAAAGTTGGGAAATTTTTTACCACAAAAAATGTCATTTGATTCCTTAAATGGATCTAGAAAGTTTCAAACCCCAATTTTCCAAACCAGGACCTGCCATTAAAATTACCCTACAAGTTGATTCCTCCCTTTTTTTCCACTTGGAGAGAACTGAGATAGATGAAAAATAATATAATGATTGAATCTAGATCATACCTCCCCATTTAGGGAGGCTTTTGGTCCCCAAAATATTTACTAAATGAGGTGAGGAAATTTTTCCTCTAGCTTCTCTCTGGAGTACCACTTTTATTTTCTTGGAATTTTTCCTTCCAACCCAATATGCCAAAGGTCATGTTGCCCCTATATTGTAGTTATGGACCGCTTCTACAAAATGGTATCATCTTCTAACTCTACTTGAGCATCTAGTGTTAATTCCTCTATGGAAGGTAGGATCTCCTCCCCCTGGTCCAACATGGAAGGATCGTAGAGTTTGAGATTATCCATGTTCACTACTGACTAAATGTGCATGTATGGGGATAGAATTAGCCTATAGGCATTATCTCCCACCTTCTCAAATATCTCGAAAGATCCATACTACAAATCCTTGATCTTCTTACCAAGACCCTATAGTCTTTCCTTGTTTAGTTGTAACCAAACTTTGTCTCCCACTTTGAATGACTTCCATATTTTGTGTTGATCATGTTTGGCCTTGTATTTTTCCTATGACTTATCCAGTGTCTCCTTTACCTGGAAATGGATTTGCCTAATCTTCTCAACAAATTTTTCCACTCTCAATGCATCTCCTATGAGGTCCTCCCTCACTCCTCAGTATTATCCATATACAACATCCAAGGGTGAAGCTGGAAAAAATCCAAAGCAAGTTTGAAAAGGTGACTTACCAGTAGAAGTGTGGAATGCTCTATTATAAGAGTTTTCTATGTAGATCATATTTTCATCCCAAGTCTTTTGATGCTTCTAATTATAACCCCTCAAAAGTTGCAACAAATTTCTATTTACTACTTTTGTCTACCCATCTATATATGGATGGAATGTTGTATATCTCTTCAACATAGTGTCCATATTATCCCACAATGTAGTCCAAAATGTATCGAGAAATATGGTATCCCTATCTAAGATTATGCTCCTTGGTATCCCAAACTATACCCAGACATGTTCAAAGAACATTTTTTCTAAGTCTTGTCCTTTGATGGTCTTTTTACAAGGCATGATAATGCACATCTTGTTGAACCTATCAACTACCACAAATAGATAGTTGTGTCCCTTCTTGGTTATTGGTAAACCTTCCACAAAATCCATGGAAATTATTTCCCAAGGTTGAGTGCATACAAGTGAGGGATGGTATAGACCTTGATTCCTATTGCTAGAACTGTTGGTACAACAAAGTGTAAATACTCTAATATACTATGCTATATATTATTTCATTCTGGGCCAATACACATACCTATGTAATTTGGAAATTGTCTTCCCAACACCAAAATGTCTTTCAACCTTGGAGGTTTGAGCCTCTCTAATAAGATTCAATTGTTCACCTTTAGGGACATAGAGCTTGTCGAGCTTGTAGAGTAACCCATTCTGGAAATGATAGTCAACCTTGTTTTCACCTTATTCTATATGAATTTGGCCTTGTAGTTGTTGAAACACCTCCTTAAATTCCTCATCTTCTGTGTATGCATCTCTGTATGCATCATGGGTAAAATGATCCATGTGCATCAAAGTTCCCAAAGCTGTAATATTAGATATGTGTGGCCTTGAAAGCATGTATGCCAACCTTTTTATGTTTCCCTTCTTATACTTGATGACTAGATGAAATTATTGTAAAATCTCCATCCACTTGTAGTGGTTGGTTTGGTGTAGCTTACTCTAGGCTTGAAAAATACTATAGTGGTTGGTGATTTGTGTGGATGGTGGTCTACTTTCCCATCAGATAGTGCTTCCACTTCTTTATAGCTTGAACCGAGGAATAGATTCCCTTGTCATAGGTAAGGTATTTGAGAACTACCACAGGAAATATTTCAGAACAATAACATAAAATCCTTCCTCATTTCATCAAAACTACTCCCATGGCATACCCACTTGCATATGTCTCCACTTCAAAAGGATTTTGCAAGTTTAGTAATGTGAGAAATGGTGCTTGAATAATATTTATTTTCAGATCATACAAATCCTTCTGCTAATTCTTCTCCCACTGGAAACTCTTACCACTCAATTTTATGGTGTGGAATGGTGCAACTACCACTAAAAATGAAACTATGAACTTCCCCAAGTACTGTGTTTCCCCAACAAAACTCCTAAATTCAGTGACATTTGTAGGAACTAGCCATTTCATGATGGCATCAATATTTACGGGGTCTATCTTGAGCTCCACTCCACTGATCACATACCCCAAATACACCAAAGACTGCTGGGAAAACTCACGTTTCTTGAGGTTAGCCAGAAGTTGGAACTTCTTCAAATTCTCTAACACATGCATCACATGTGAGATATGCTCCTCCCATGTATCACTTAAAACCAATATATCATCCAAATAGACTATAACAAATGAATCTAGATATGGGTGTAATACATCATTCATCAATCTCATAAATGTAGTTGGTGGATTATATAAACCAAATGGCATGACCAACCATTCATACAAACCTTGCCTTGTCTTGAAGGAAGCCTTCTAGGTATCTTCTTCCTTGATGCATACATGGTGGTATCCCAATTTGAGATCCAAGTTGGAGAAATATTTTGTGTGCTACAACCGATCTAACATATCATTGATCTTAGAGAAACAGTGTTGATTTTTTAGTGTAATATTGTTCAATACTTTGTAGTCGATACACATTTGTCGCGTCCCATACTTCTTTGGTACAATTACGATAGGTGACCCATAAGGTGAGGTGCTTGGTCAATTCACACCCTGCTCCAATAGTTTCTACAACTTCTCATTTACTTCATTTTCCTCTAGAGAGGGATATCTATACAACCCAATATTCGAAAATGGGGAATCTGGAAATAATTGTATTTTGTGCTCCACTCCCCTCTTGGGTGGTATCCTTTTAGATTCTTGGAAGACTCATATGTATGCTTGTATAAATTCCTCTAAATAATATTTCTTCTCTTTAGTACACTCCTCCAAGGATGAATTTACTCCTAGAGACTCATCCTCAGTATGATATTTTCTTAAGAAAAGTAAAACATATTTCATACTATAACTAATCAAATTCTTGGAGTGGTTGGCACTTACCAGTGAGATTGTTGAATTACCTTTATTCTTGTTAATGATGTAGGAATTCTCGTCCTTGGTTATTAAGTATGGGTTGGCTCTCCAAATGAAAATTTCACCCCTCATATACATGTAGGGTCTTCCAAACACTACTCCACATACATCAAGGGGTACTACGTCCAATTAAACTTCATCAATAAAATAAGAACTTATAGAAAATTTAATTTTACAATGTTTCGTTACCTTGATCTATGCATCCTTGTTTACCCATCCCAATGGATGTGGGACAAAATGATCATGAACCTCCAATCCAATATTGTTGACCATAACCATTGCTATGAGATTATCCTATGAAACATAGTCGAACAAAGTGTATATCTTGGTCTTCTTGACCTGGATCTTGATGTGGAATAGTTTGGTCATCTCCTTCTCTTCTTGGTAATGAAAGCTAATCAGATGCACCTACTTATGCATTTATGTGCAAACAATATTCTCATCCACATAAAAGCTTCTTTCAACCTAATTTCTTGAATCATTGGCTAGGAGATTCTTCTTATTTGAATTTTTCTTACAATTATTCGGGTTCAACTCTAGATGTAGTTTCCATCACTTTTCCTCAATGTGCCCATCAATATTGAAATGGTTACAATGGTTTATAGTATCCTTGCACTAATGTGCAATGGTTTTCATCTTCTTGTCCTTTCCCATTTTCCATTTCTTCTTCCCCTCCTTCGAAGCTTCCTAGTGCTCTTTCTTCTTGGAACCACTTGGTTGCCCTTTCTTGTGGCCTATGTTTTCTAGATATTGTGTCTATGCACATTCCCTCTCCATTGTCCTTGGATTAAAAAGAATCACTTGGTTTGATAGATGGATATGTAGATACAAAATATACTTCAGGAGTACATATGGTTTCTTGGGAGATATACTCAGCATGATGGATATCCTTTTGAAATTGGTGGTGTACTCATGTCCACTCTTCCATTGCTTCTACTTGAATTAGTGTCGCTCGATCCATTGTCCCTTTATATAATCGATAGGGTAGAATTGGGACTTGATGAGGGTTTTGAAGTCCTTCCACCTACTTACTGGTATATAACCCTCCAACCTAATTTTTTTTGTATGGATTTCCCACCAGGTTAAAACATGGCCCTCTAACTCCAATCTATAAAACAATATCTTTTCTTATTCATCTATATGGTGAACATTGAAATAAACTTCTAGTTCTTGCAACCAATGATTTAGTTTTAATGCATCAATATCACCTTGGTATGGCCTTATGTCCATTTTTTTCCATATTGAATAAATGTTGTGAAGGGTTTATGGTATCGGAACTCGGCTTCTCTTTCTCGATCTCTTTCTGTGACTCCTTTTCTGGATCTTTGTTATCCCCCAATTTCCCATCTGATATGATCTCTAAGTTCGAGCCTACAACTTCTCTGAATGGTCTGAGCTTGATTTCTAGAGCCGCCATGAGGAGGGACATATTGTGAGATATGTAGGTTACTTGCTCTTCTAGCCTCGCAAATCTCTACTATGTTGGATCTCGAGGGTTTTTATGAACAGACTTATCAGCCATGGCTGGGGTTCTGTGAATTTCTTCTTAAACTGATTCCTAGATCCCTGCAACATTCCAAAAAAACCCTAAAGAAACCTTCTTTGGTACCAATATGATATGTAAACTATCGTGTATATTCCATTGGAATAGTTCGTCACAACAAATCTAATAAAATACTAAAATATTTACTGCGAAGGTTAATTTTCCTTTAGATCTTATATTCTTTAATTACTAGCTTTCTACTTAAATGTATGAAATAGTTGAAATATGAAAAAATAGAGAACATAAATAAATACTCAAAGACCATCAAAAATTTAACACAAGATATAACCTGGAAAACCCAATACGGGAGAAAACCCAACTAGAAAGTGAGGCCGCTCTGCTCTATTTTTTTCAAATGCAAGTACAAAGAAAGAGGCACTCTTTGTGGAGTTTCCTTTGACACTATGGCTTGCATGGATACTACAAAATCTTTCCTCCTATTTTTTTCTCTCAAAATACCACTCCCAGGTGCTCTGCTCAACTATGGAACAAATACAATGCTTAATAAAGGAATCCCTTCTCCTCCTAGAGGCTTGGTATTTAACATTGTTTGATAGCCATCTAGGGGTATGGTTTTGACTTCCTCAACCCTCAATTGTGATAAGGTTTTGGACCTTATAGAATCCTCTTGAAATTCCATGCGTGGCTAGCCCCATATGTGTGACTAATGGGGTTTGGCATGGCATCCATGCATACCATGGTGGTCAACATGGTAGGTCAACTCACAAGAGGCATAAATTTCACATACGAGCTTCGAATGATGCAATGTTTTCACTGTTAAAAAGGTATTGATGTGTATAATAACATCAAGGAGTCTAATCTAAAGTTGGGAAAGTTTTGACCCCAAAAAAAGTTGTTTGATGCCTTAAAATGGCTTTAGAAGGTTTCAAACCCCAATTTTTCGAACTAGGACCTACCATTAAAACGAACTTGAAATTTTATTCCTCCAATTTTTTCCACTCTGAAATAATCTAGATAGATGACAAATAATATAATGATCCAAACTGGATCATTGTACTTGAACAATGCTTGACACCCTTTTACATTGAATGGGTCTACATATAAATGCAGCAATAAAATGTAATAATAGTATAAGTACGAGAATTATGTCACTTCGAGAGGGAAACCTCATTAACCACTTCGAGAGGGTTATCTCCTTATACAACCAATTGTACGTGAATAATTCTTGACACCCTTTTACATTGAATGGTTCTACATATAAATATAATTCAATGGGTACCTATTTGAATAGTCATGACTATTTATTATTATTGTCTTTATTCTTTATAAAAATATTATTATGTTGTTCTTATTACCTCTACTTTATTGTTATTATATATGAACATACCATTTCCACACTCTTTAATATGATTCAATATCGAAGCGTGATAAGGTTATAGTTACACCACACTTTTACTGCATCTCTTCATCCCTATCTTGAAGTAACCCTAGCCTACCAATTTCATTATCAAAATTAATAATGCAAACATTAGGATCCATATATGCCCAAACACATTCTACAATTTCTCCTTTTAACTTTATGTTCTTTCCAAGTGCATCCTGAAAATCTAGTGCTTGGTTTGGAAAAGCATCAATTAATTGTACAATATCTTCTCTTGATATTTCATATTTTTTATATATCTAATTAACTATATTTATGAGTTCCTCACGCATTGGTTGCCAATAAAATTTATCCATATTCCCATCATGAATAAGAGGAGCATACAATGTTGATAAGTAATTTCCTAAAATGACGATAGGAACACGATTAGTAATGTCAAATTCTCTCCAATATTTCCAATGCTCAATCTTGTAGGATTGATTACCAAATTCATCAAGGTTCCAATAAATATTTGAATGTTGACTATCATTTGAGTGTTTCCAAATATTGCAATTCCCTTCCATAGTTTCTTCACATGTTCAAAGTGTTCTTCTTGTTTCCTAACCCATCATAGCATGTCTTCTTGTTGTCCCATTTCCACCTGTAGTTTATGTTCTTTTTGTCTTTATGGAAAGCTTCATCAACCAAGATAATTTGACATGCAACTTCAATGTTTTGACAATTTTGTCCCTATTCACAATCTACTACCTCTCTATGAACTTTGAAATCATCAATTAAATGCTTACAAAGTTCAACATGCATTTTAATCTTCTTCTCATCAAAGCTATGTGATTGATATTTGGTCAATATAGACAACTAGTTGAATACACGAAGTACATTTTTTAATTATGATATTGCTTGACAAACCTCATCGATAGTTCAATTTTTCTTTTGAAGTGTTGAAGTCAAGAATTTTTGTAGTGCAATACCAACATCAAGCCGTAACATGTTGTTTGAGGGTGCTAAATGTATTGATTTTTCTAATGATTTCTTGCAATATTGCCACTTTTCTACCTCATATAGTTGTCAAGTCATTTCCAAAAGAAATTGTTGGTTATTGGACAACCTGGATCTTTGTTGCTTCTGCCACTAGTAATTTCAAGCATAAGTACTCCCAAAATATAGGCATATGCTTTCTTTGTCAATTGGTCATGCATGGCATATTGTAGAGCTAATTTTCCAAATTACCAATTGTTCTAGCAACACGCATACAAATATGAGTAATATAATTAACTCCCTAATTCTTTAGGTTGAAAAATGCTTCTAAGGTGCAATTTTTAAATCTTAAACAATTCTAGAAACTTGATTTTTTGAAATGATTTAATTGTTGGAAACAACAATTAAACTTAAACATAGAATAAATTTAGTTTCCATAATGTTTATTTTGGAAATTTTCCTAACTATGATATGAAAATATGACTTTTTACTTAAAATACAAGTGCTTAAATAAAATTTATAAATGTGAAAAACAATTAAAACTATTGAGAATGCAATCAGAAATTTAAAGTTGAAATTTCAAACACACAAAGGTTAAAATTAACCTCATTTATGGTCTAACATTGGGGTCCTATGTCAAATAAGCTAGATGGAAATCAAAATTTATGAGCTAAGATAAGTGTTGGAATGCACAAAACTTAAAATAAAAATTCAAAAGGGAAATTTCCAAGCTATAACTATAGTTTAGCCTAACTTCAAACTAGAAATGCAAAAATATTAGGTTAAACTATGGTTGGAATCAACAAATTCTCTAAGATACACAACAAATATGAACTATATGTATGTATGAAAGAGAATTTATAAAATTTTCAGCAAGGAAACAAGTTGAAATATTAAAAATTAAGTGAATGAGAGAGGGAGAAACTACTGCCTACTTATCCTTGGGCTAATGGAATCTATTAATTTAATCCTATGAGGGATTAACTTAATCAAAGCTTGAGGATTCTAAGGGCTGCTCTACAGTGTTAGCGATTATTTTTGTCTTGGGCGCAAGAGAACCCAAGTCTGCAGGTTGCACAGAAAGCACCCAAGCGCAGCACAAGAGAATCCTTTTTCAGTGACGAGTCAAGGGAGCGGGAGAAGTTTTGTTGTCGGCGGCCGAGATCCACCTACAGATTTAATCGACGGTCATCGGGTTTTCGGGGCTACCGGGTTGCCCGAGATTTGGCACAAGGGATAGCTCCCATATTTCAGGACAAATCTGGGGCATCCGATCCAATTGGGACAGTAGGCTGCCAATCGGCGTATCGGGGTTTCGGGAGTCACGGAGGTGTCCGTTCATTGCAGTTAAAATCGTCGATCGGCAAAATGCCGAAAGCACCTTTGGCGCTGAACCCACGGCCTTAGCCCCAGGTCATATCAAGCGAGCCCGTAAAGGGGGACAGCCCCTTTTATAATAACGCATACTATCTGGGCCGTCCATCTGAAGGACGCGTGGCACGCATCCACGCCATGTCATTATTCGGGAGTTTGAGTTATAAGCTCTCCTCGACATTTCACGTTTCGAAACCTTGAACCCCGAAACGCCGATAGCGCCTTGGGAATAAGCATGTGGTCACAGCCTGTGGCCACTTGGGGAAAGAAAGGAGCTGTGTAAAGAATGCCAAAGGCGCCAAGTTCAGTTATAGAGGGGATCATCACGATCCCCAGGCGCCATCGGATCCGATCCCAATACTGTCTCTCGCTTGAGTAAATGAAGGCAGGAACGGGTGGTTGAAGCCTCCTTTCATTCATTAAGTGTGAGGAATGGAAGGTCTGGCGAGCAGTCTTCTCAAGGAGGTCCTGCATATCGATTGTTCCAAAGAAACCATGCTGAAGTCCTCGACTAGACAGAGAAGCCTGCACACGCTAGCTCAGCGCTTAATGGCTCAGCTACCCTCCTTGTCGGAGCCATGTGCATTTAAGATGGCGCCTGAAGAAAGGTATCAGTACGAGTTTGACTGAAGTGACACCAAACCTTGGGTGACTGTTCACGCCTCTGTGAGGTGAATTTTCCTGAGTATATAGACTTAGTCCTTGTATTTTGTAAGGTATCGATGGTAGAGTAGAGCTCCCTACTGTAAAGTTTTAACAGATATTCTAGTTTTCTGGTTATGCATCTGTATATGAGATCTCTTGTTTTATGACAGACAGTCTTTCTTGCTCCATCTAATTTTCGTCTCATGCTAAGAGAGTTCATGATTGACTGATTCGCGCGGATTATTGCAGTTATGTTATGATGAATGATTTATTGTTGCATTATTGCATTCTCTGGATTTTGCATTTGAATGTAAGATGATATTGTGTTTGGACGTCTTCTTCCACAGCCTGTTAGAAACTCGATGTTAATAATAGACCTTTGTTTTTCTCTTATATAAGTCTTCCGCCTGTTCACCCTTTACTACAGCTCACTGTCTGAAGTTTATATAAGACCTCACTCACCTATGCATGCCTGGCCTAGTTTTAGAGTTGGAATGATATTGTTTTGAGTTGGCTCCCATTCATTCATCCCATCTATAAACCATCGTGACATAAAACTGATGGGCGTCGGGCTCTGCTCCTGCTAGCAATCCAGGAGTGACTTCTGATGCTAACATACAGTATGCCACAAAGTTTCCTACTAGGTGAATTGAAAGAAATTAAATATGAAAGGAAATATCTTAGAAATGTTTATAATTTCATAATTAGATTAAAGTGTTATTTCCCTAGGAGTTTCCATCCTAGTTACTACCTAACTTTGGAAAGAAAATAAAGTAAAAATACCCAAAGTAATAAAAAATAACTAGGTTAAATACATATCACACCTAATTGTTCATACTTGGATGATGTCTTCACCTAATACTTTTAATCACTCTTTTGTGTGCATAGAAGTTGTTCCAATATACCACAAATATTCATAAAATAATGTTAAGAATAGGATCACATAGCAATAATAATAAAACAAATCAAAATGAATGTAGAAATAAAACACAAAAGAACACAATACAAGAGAGACGTAAATATATGTGGTTCACCCAATATGGGATACATCCATGGTTAAACAACAAGTCCTTCATTTATTCAGTGCAAGAAAATGAAGGTATAACACCTACAATACATCCACCGCAACCT
>ML786979.1:306385-324841 GCA_009831015.1 Picea engelmannii
TGGATATCGGTGGTCACTCACCTCTTCCAACTAGTTCACATACAATTTGTTTCTAGATTTTCAGGCCCTAAACTTATGGGATCATTTTGAGGCCCTAAACAACGTTTTTTGGGCTCACTACAGTCACATTGTGAATGGAGTTAGAGTGTGATTGAAAAAATTTTATTCCTCGAATATACCTTTCCAATGGGCTATCATGCACCTAAAACAGAGATCGTATGCAAAAGTTACGACCCTGGGAAGTTGATGTACCAACTTACCCCATCAAGGCCCACATGACTTTTGGCACTTCATCGCCTAGAGTTAGGTTTTTGGATGTCTAAGGTTTTTTTATTAATTATTGATGCTAAAAAGGCCTGAAGCCTCATTTTAATGTGCTCGAGTGAATGCGCATAGCTACCACATCTCTTCTCAAAGATTATCTACCACCATTTGAGCAAGATTGTTTCATTCTGCATTTTACAGTTTTAGCAGATTTATTTATTGAATAGAAGTTAAGTTTCATTGTATATTTGTTATTGTTCTCTATATATGTGTGTGTGTGTTAATGTTATAGATATGTGTTTCATTTTGTTCCACTCATAATTATGGATCAATGGTAATAGAGCAGTATGTTTTTCATTTGTTTCTTTGTGCATGTCCTCAACGAGGTCAGGGTATAAGCAGTTAGGTCTCGAACCAGTTGAGTCTTTGCAATATTGGCCTCACTGAACCCAACAGCCACCCATGGCGAAAGAAAAGAGATATGATGGGGTAGGAGAAATGAGATGATGATAATTTTGCGTAAATCCTTCAACGACTACCAACATGCAACAAAGCATCTTCCTCGAGCGTAGGTTCCCCCCCTTCAAGGTACAAATCAATTTTGATATTCCCATATTTGAAGGTAAAATATATAAGGATGATGTATACAAATGGTTAAACCTTCTAGAAGGGTATTTTTCTATCCATAACTTTTCTAATAGAGAAAATATGACAATTTCGCTCTTTAAGGTTGTCCCCGTCTCAAAGATTGGCAGGAGACTTTCTGTGATAAAAAGGCAACAGAGGAATCTACATTATTTGTAGTCACACCCACTTGGGGTTCTTTCAGGGATTCTATTAAGGAACAATACTACCTTTTTGGAAGTTATGATGACTTATATACAAGATGTACCACACTGCGGCAGGAAAGGGACCAAACAGTGTCAGAGTTCACCAATGTCTTCCATACCTTGTGCACCAAGTTGGGTATCAAATAATTTGAGCGACATTTGGTGCCCTAGTACTACGGAGGTCTGCATAGATACATTCAGACATAAATGGAGTTTTTGTACATCTCATCCTTGGGTGCAGCCTATCAATATGTTGTCAAAATCGAGCATAAGATTAAACAAAAGACGCGGCAGTTTGGGTCTACGAACCCCTCACAATAGAAGCAAGGAAAAGGTGGCCCCAACCCGTAGAACAAAGGATAGAGAAAGGATGGATAGCCTCAATACAACCATTCTAAGATGCAAACAAATAAGGACAATGGGAAGACAAAGAAAGACACTGGTAAGTAGTGTGAGTTCCATAAGAGCCCCTAGCATAACATCATTGAATGTTGCTTAAAGAAGTCATTGGTTGTCGAGCCGAAAGCCTCTGAATTAGATGTGGTCTTTGACTCTAAGTCAAAAATAGAAAAAGGGAGACCCATCATTGACACAGAACCCAATGCCATCGTTTCTACCACCAAGGTCCATCCTGGTGAACCTGATGAACTAAGGGAAGGTGAACGCCTCTTTCATTGACAAATGTGGGTGAAGGGTAATTCGATGCATTTCATCACTGATAGCGGTATCCATAAGAACCCCATATCAGTGGAGGTATTCAAGTGGTTTTCTCTATCGACCACACCACACCCACAATTTTACACAGTCAGTTGGCTCTGCCAAGGGAGTGATCTTTGCGTCAGCCAACAGTGTCGCCTTCCCTATGACATCAAGCCCTTCAAAGATGAGGTATTGTGTGATGTTTCCCCCCTTGAAGTTTGTGATTTTCTTTTGGGCCAACCTTATTTATGGAAACGTCATGCTATGTATAAGTCTAGGCCTCATAGTGTTATTACTACTTTGGACATGAAATTGTACATGATACCTGAGGTAGTCCCACCTACTGCAATTTCCTTGATCTCTGCCAAGCAATGCAGGAAGGTCATCTTTCAGACCAAGAAGTTTGTCTTATTAATGATTCGCGCTCAAAGTGAGAGAAAGGTTGTAGCCACATCCATGGCCTTTGGGTCAGGTCCCTCCATGTAATAGAAGCAAATGGATAATGTCGTGGAAGAATACAAAGACATATTATCCTCACCCACTAGGGTACCTTTTGCATTGTCAGGTCAAGCACTCAATCAATATGACCCTCGGTGCACCGCTAGCCAATGGGTCAGTCTATCACCGCTATCTGTCATAAAATGAAGAAATCAAGCACCATATCCAAGAGTTGCTCGAAAAGGGGCACATTTGACCATGATCATCACCTTGTGAAATCATAATTGTGCTTGTGCAGAAGAAAGATGGGACTTGGTGACACTACATTGATTACCAGGCCCTAAATAAAATCACAGTCAGGAACCGATACCCAATTCCCTAAATTGAAAATATCCTTGACCAACTCAAGGGGGAAAAATACTTCAGTAAGATTGATCTGAAGTCTGACTACCACCAAGTCCCAATAAAGAACACTGATGTATGGAAGACTACCTTCAAGTCCAAATAAGGTATTTTTGAATGGTTGGTCATGCCTTTTAGATTGATAAATTCCTCGACAAATTTCATGAGGATGATGGACGATATCTTGCGGCTTTTCACCAATTATTTTGTGGTGGTGTATTTGGATGACATCCTCGTCTTCAGAAAGAGTTGGGTGGAGCACGTGCAGCATATTCAATAGGTTCTGCACACTCTACGACAACACAAGCTATATGAAAATTTAGAAAAATGCTCCTTCTGCATGAACATGATTCAGTACCTAGGCCACATTGTTGATGAGCATGGGGTGCATGTCGATCCAACAAAGATACAGGTCATTCATGAATGTCCATCCCCGACCACACTCACTGAGCTTCGGACCCTCTTATGCCTTGCCAATTTCTATCGCAGGTTCGTGTTGGGATTCTCCCACATTCCATGGGCCCTTAGCCAAGTGACCAGGGGTGGTGGAAAGGAAAATTTTATGTGGGGCTACTTGCAATAAAAATCATTCAATGATTTGAAGCAACGCTTGTGCTCATCTCAGATGCTCTCATTACTCGACCTGCAACAGCCTTTCAAGATTGAGATATATGCTTTAGACTATGTTGTGGGTGTAGTTCTCATTCAACATGGACATCCCATGGCCTATCATAGTGAGACACTATCAGATATTGTTTGTAAGTACCCCACTTATGACAAAGAAATGTACTCCATTGTACAAGCCTACCGCTAGTGGAGGCATTACATTCTTGGGAATGAGATAGTCATCCACATTGAACATAAGCCTATGTAGTTCATGCATACACAAGGAAAATTGCATAATGAACGCCATCAAAAGTGATCCACATACTTGTAGCAGTTTCATATCAACATTAAGTATAAGACAAGGAGCACCAACCATGTTGTTGACTACCTCAGTCGACCTCCAATTGCAACGCTAACCATGGCGCTACACTCCTGTGGACATGAGACCTTCAGATGACCCCAACTCTACGAGAGAGATCCTGACTTCGCCACTACCTACCATATGTTGGGAACAAACACAGTTATCATTGATTTCCATCTTCAGGATGGGTTGTTGTGCCATCTAGGCCATCTCTGCATCCCATCAAGCAACCGAGCAAAGCTGATTTGGGAATCTCACTACAGTGGGGTGGAAAGACACTTCAGCGTAGAAAATACAATGGAAGTGCTACATAAACACTTCTATTAATTGAAACTTTGACAGGATGTCAACAAGTATATCATGTCTTGCACGTCCTGCATCATTTCCAAACTAGCCATTAAGAAACAAGGCATGTACACCCCTCTGCCTACTCTCGACAGGCCCTAGGAGTCCATCTGGATGGACTACATGTTGATCCTTCCTTCAACCAAGCAGGGAATTCACTGTGTTTTTTTTGTTGTTGATCGGTTTTCCAAGATGGTGATTCTAGCCGCCTGCAAGAAGAGCATCACAGTGGAGGCCACTACCAAGCTCTTCTTTGAACAAGTGTGGGTACATTTTGGGATACCACAAACCATCATCTCAAATCGGGATAGTTGTTTCCTTATCACATTTTGTTCGAGCCTCTGGTCATGGCTGGACACCAAGCTCACCAAATCCATGGTCTTCCACCCCCAAACGGATGGCCAAACCGAGGTCGTCAACAAGATGATCGTGCATATCTTGCACATGTACAATTCCAAGAATTTTTGCACATGGTATTAGAGTCTTCCGTATGTTCAACATAGTTACAATAGATCCATACACAGTTCAACTGGCCACAACCCCTTTCAAGTGTGGTTGGGATTTCAACCATTGGGTCCCATGGATGTTGCACTACCCCTTTGCGTCCACACAAGAAGAATCGTCCCATGCTCAAACCGAAGCCAAAAAATCCACCTGGTTCATTGAACGAATCCAACACATCTTCCAACATGTTTAGGATACTTTTCATAATTCCAATGTCAAGTACAAGCAGCGCCAGGATCAACATCAGGTGCCACATAATTTCAGGTGGGATATAAATTTTGGTTGCATTTGTAGAAAGAACGCCTTACAGGACCCCATCGAAAGATTCTTCCACTCTGTTATGGACCTTACACCATCACCAAGTTTATGGGTGGCAGTGATTTTGAGCTTAACATTCTCCCCTTCATTGGCTTGCACCCATTTTTTAATGTGGACCTCTTTTGGCCATACTTTCCACCATTATTGGACACCTCAGAGATAGAAAAACAGTTGACATAGATAGAGCTCAACCCTGATTGCATGGAACATGCATCCACTGATCAGATCGTGGATACATAGGTCAAGGGTACTTTCCAATAAAATCTTTAGCTTTATCGTGTTGTCAAAGCGGGGCAACTCTTGCACCAAAGCAAGTGGCTCACCCGGGGCCAAATTCAACAGAAATTTCTTCATATGATGGGGGAACTCAACGCAATGGAGACCATTGCTTCATAAGGGGGGAGTATTGATCTAGGTGGATATTAGTGGCTATCCACCTCTTCCAACTGGCTCACATACAGTTCTCATCTTGGCAGTTTTTTCTAGTTTTTCGGGTCTTAAACTTACGAGTCCATTTTGAGGCCCTAAAAAACAATTTTTGGGCTCGCCATTATCACACTATATATTGAGTCAAATTGTTATGGAAAAATGTTTTTTCCTCGGATATACCTTTCCAATGAGCTATCGTGTGCCTAAAACGGATACTGTATGCAAAAGTTACGACCCCGAAAAGTTGAGGTACCAACTTACCCCATCAAGGCCCACATGACTTTTGGTGCTTCATCTCCTAGGGTTAGGTTTTTGGATGTCTAAGGTATTATGATTACTTGTTGATGCTAAAAATTCATGGATGCCTCATTTTGATGTGTTAGTAGAATGCACGTAGCTGCCACATCTCTTCTCAGAGATTAGCTACCACCATTCCAGCAAGACTGATTCATTCTGCATTTTACGGTTTCATCATATTTCTTTATTGAATAGAAGTTAAGTTTCAATGTATCTATGTTATTGTTCTTTGTATATCTATGTTAATGTTATAGATCTATGTTTCAGTTCGTTCCTCTCATAAATACGGATCAACAGAACTGCAATACAATGCCCTCTTTAAAAAAGGGTTTCATTCTAGGGAAAAAAGGTACCAACATAACCTCTATCGTCATATATGTGACCTAATAATGAATGGTTCAAATTGACTATGAAATTACAATATAATATATAGGATCTCTCGGAATATAAAATCCATAATCCATTGACCTAGATTAGATTACAACCTTAATTCCTTAACTGGAATTAGAAAACCATGGGTCGAAAAACTGTGTGCCACAACTACCCAAAAAATTTGCTCAGGGGTGAAAAAAAAATTCAGAGGCTCCACTCCTAAACCCTCAGTGCAACATAATAGTGCATGGGGATAATCATGCAAATAATATAACACAAAACCCCCACCAAAGTCTGAGATTCAAATGTAGCTTAAACAAGACGTATAATCAGGAAGATAATCAAGCTTCACAACCAACAAACTTTTCACGCAACATAGAAAATAAATGCACTCTAAAGCTATAATCCAAAAATAAAAAGAGAAATATTATTTTTCACTCAACTACAACCATTACAAATGAGGGGTCTCTTATTTATGGAGTTCTAGGCTCAACCACCTCAAATAAAATAATAATATCTCAATGATCATGTTTGATGAGTCAAACATCTAAAATAATATTACAAATCGTTTTCATTGGTCAACAAATAATAATAAAATCCTCTCATATGAGAGTCAAAAACCCTAGGGGAGAGAATATCCAACTAGTAATAAAATCATGTTAAAGAGAAGTGCTCCATCAGAATTTGTTTCAAGTAGTTGTAACTACCTCCCAGAATAGAAATAATGGTCTTCAACAAGTGTACCCTCCAAGAGAAGTCAAAAATTCTACCCACAATGAAATATTTCAAAATATAAAGTAGTTAGCCAAGAGAGGCATACCACTCTCAAAATAGTAAGTGACCAAGTCCATGGAATAAAGTAATAATGTGCATGTGATGACTAATCCATCCAAATTTAGGAACATGTGAATAACCTCCTCAAAATAGTAAGTGTGCTCAAGTACCAAGTCAAATATCCTCTTCAAGGCTCAAAAAAGATGTGAACAAAACCAATTCAAAGATGAAGATGACCATCTAGTGGAGCGCACTAGTTAAAATAGCATATATAGAAGATGTGAAAATAATTAAAAAATGATTTAATGAGGTGGAAGTGGTCATGAAAGGGAGAGCACATGCATAACTAACCCTCAAAGTGTTGATGTTTTATGATTCTCATATCTGGCAGTTATTGCCTTATGATTATTAACAAGATTCACTTTCATACAAAAGTTATCATAGAATAACTATACACTGAAAATCTAAACTATAACACTCCAACGGAAATAACAAGATCTAGAAATATTAACCATGCATAGTAGACATGAGAAGCCAACAAAAGAACACAGGAGTTTATCCTTGGAAACCCAACCTTGCGGGAAAACCCAACAACCTTTCTATAGAAGAATTAAGTCCAATATATTACCAATACGTCACCATTAATAGCCAAAATACCATACAAAGAATATCCTCCTCAAGGATAGCATCACCAAAACCTAGGGCCTCAATAATATGACCAAGAGAAACCTATAATATCCTTCCCAAATGTGGTGCACTCATCAAGATATCAAAAACCCTGAAATAGCGAAATTACCAAAAAACTACAGCTGCAACTGCCTTGTGCACACTGCAGAAGGAGTTGTCTGACTGTCTAAATGAAATGATCTAGTCCTATATTTATACTAATATGGGTGTGTGTCTGGGGCTGACTTATTATTCTAGGTCTTCAAATTAATTTATTATTTTTTGTATTTTATTGGTGGGGCCGACTTCTCTTCCTGGGTCTTCAATTTCTTCCTAGGGATTTTGTATTGGTGTAGATGGGTCTTCTTGTACTTTCTTGTGGAGAATGATTTGCTCGAATTTGAAAATATTCAACACTCCCTCTCAACAAGGGAAGAATTCTCCAAACTTGGATTTATTCTGTCATAGAAAGGTTGTTTTCATGAGCCATGTTGATGTGCCATATCCACACATGTATTTTGTCTCGGAATATGCATGTGATAGCATTGTGACTCCATATACTCCTTGATAGGAGAAAGACTATACCTGGACCATTCACCACTAGCAAGGCCATGTGGATGAATGAATCATTTACCCTTGGTCATATTAGTACTAGCATAGCCTTGTGCATAACCAATCTAAGATAATGTATGTCTGATGTTATGGGTCATTCACTACTAGCAGAGCCCCATAAGTGAATGAATCGTTTTCCTTTGGTCATATCAGTAATAGCATAGCCCCATGCATGACCAATCTAGCAGAATGTATGCCCGATGTTATTTCCTAGAGAACATCAACATACATGGGCCATTCACCACTAGAAAAGCCCCATGAGTGAATGAATAATTCTCCCTTTGGTCATATCAGCGCTAGCATAGCCCCATGCATGACCAATCTAGGAGGACATCTTCTCAATGTTGAAACATTAACACTCATCACTAGCCAAATCAGCATGGATAATCTTGTGTATCATCCTCCTCATCCAAGTCAGCATGGCCACTCTAGGAGGATATTTTGCAATCTTCTCATCTGTGGATAAGTATTGGAGCTTCATTGCTCCCTTTTGTACCATGTCTCATGTGATTTCTTGCAAGAATATTATGAATTTTCACCACTTTGCGACTTGTAACATTGGTTGTGACATACTTTGTCTCTGATGTACTAACTGCTACATAATCTTTCTTCCAACTTATCCCAGAAATCGTAATTGATTCCAAGTTGAAGCAGCACACTGAGTTGCTCAATCTATCTATTTCACTACCTCCTCAATCGAAATATGTATATCTCTGTAGTCTCACATCATCACCTGAGACAAACCATATCCAATTGTATCATGCTTCGTTTCCACCCATTGGAACTGCCTTCGATTCAACCGAATATTGGATCAGGGTGCTCACTGCAAAGAAAATATATGGCTTGGCATTAACCAAGTACATCAAGGATCCAATCTACTACTTGTACATCATGGGATCCACCAAATATGAATCTGAAGCAGAATCACTCAACTTCTTTATATTTTTCATCATAGGTGTATTCATGGACTTGCAATCCATCATATCAAATATCATCAGTATCCCCTGAATGAGGAATATCTCATATGATCTCATCACACCTATAATACAAAGAGTACATCTGGCCAAGATCCTCCATATCGAACTCTGAGAACAACTCCCTCTATCACTAGAGTAAGTCATGTTGTTCAGTCTGCCTCATTAGTTGCACCCTCTATGACTGAGAAACAATACACACCCAATCCTCTTGATTGGTTTCCTCCTCTGTCACTGTAATAATATCTATTGAAACAAGTGTATCCTCCCAGTAGATCTCACATCTCCTCAAAGCCTCATAAAATCATGACACCTATATTTCATCCCTGGAAGATGTCTCTCTCTCACCTGGATCTAATGGGGAACTCCCTCTAAATGATTGGATCTCCTTCTTATCCAACTAACTCTCTATGAGATCATGCTCACTTTGATTCTACATCATTCTTGGTTAAAACCAAGCTCATCAAGTATCCAGCGATCCTAGAGTACCATTCTCCTTAAAAAAAATGACTCCCTCTGAGTCTATACAATCTTTGGATCCATCTTCTCCCTCTACCTCTTTTGATCTCGTCTAAAGTCTACTCTCCAATGAACTGTCCTGGGAGGTTTCTCCTCCCTACTAGATCCTAAGGGTTGACTCCCTCTGAGCTAATACTTTGTGGGGCCACCTTCTCCTCCTCATAACTGGAAGGTTTGGAATCAATGATGTAACTCAAGAACCTCTGAGGTTGTTTTCTCTCCCTAAAAGTATCACTGGGATTTGCATGCCTCTTTTCATCTTGCAAAGTGTCACGAAGCCAAGTTGGTCTCTTCCTAGTCACTACAACATCTCTAGTTAGATCCATTGGCCCTGCTAGCTCTACTGAGTTCTATTGATAGTATGAAGGATGAACAACTGAACTAGAGGGATCTGTACGGTCATCCTTCAAAGCCTCCTTCTCCTCACAATCAATCTCCATGTGAAACACTTTGTATCCCACAAAAGTATCCTTTATTCCATAAGGTTCTAACTTCATCCTTTTCTCCTTCGGTACATGGATGTATACAGTCATGTACACAACTCTATGTCTGGATAGTCTGTTCTATGTCTCAAACCAGAGACCATCTAATTTGATGCATCTTGCAACCGTCACCATATCTCCCTCTCAGAGCTACCACCTGTGACCTTCCCAGAACAAGAGAAATAACGAGGGAAAATAGAAGACAAGAACAATATTATTATGAATAGGAAATAGAAACAAGAAAAACAAAAAATAGGAATAAGACAATTTTTACTATAGCTCTTTCTCAAATCTATCGCTTGTGACCTTCCTGGAACAAGAACAAGAATAAGAAAAAAATAAAAAGAACAACACTCCTCTAGTGTTGCTACCAGTCATTCCTTCATGGTAACCTGCCCGGAACAAAACAAGAACATCTCCATGGTAACCTCCATGGAATTTACAAGGTAACCTGCCTAGAACAAAGACAACAACCAAGATCATATCCTAGAGGAGATTGAGTCTATATTGCAAACAAGTGTATCATTAGTACTAAACAATGATCATTTACATAATGATTATTGTACTAACAATATTCAAGTGTCACTAAACATTTGATAGAAAAAAAAAGTACTCATCAGTAATAGAACTCTAAAGACTGGTATCATGGTTACAATATTTATTTAAGATGCAACAATATAAAAATATCAAACCCGATATGAAAACATAGAGTCTTAATTGCTAGGGAAGGTGTGATATTCCTCTGAATGCACTAGATCCAATGATCCCTTTGGGTCATTGCTTGGACAAGGTCCCTTGTACATCCCCTGCAAACACCCTCATACTCTGCTAAATGATATAACTTGGAAACATATATAAGTACATACCTATGAAATTTGTAACACCATCCAGCTTGTCTTCTAATCTGAAACCGAACACCGTCAGTACATGAGGAAATCACAAAATAAAGATAGCAGAAAGTTCAATGTCCAGGAAAATGTCAATAAACCCTAAAATTTCAACTTTGACAGAAAGTCAAACTAAGACGTGCAGTAGGTACGCTAGGGCAAAGTGATTTTCTCTATACAAAAATGTTTCCTCAAATCGGCCCAATAAATGCTCAGCGAGCTTCACAAAGAAAGTTGATGCAACTGCAGTGGTGGGTTTTAGGTGAAATTTCAACTTTCACCAAGATGTAATCTAAGACCACTAGGGGGTGCATTAGGATAGGGTGAGATGATCTATGGAAAAATTAAACTCAACATCCTTCAATAAGTTGCTCAACGATCTTAACAAGTGCATGGTTGTGCAGCGGAAAAAAAAAATTAAAAAATTAAAAAAAAAAAAAAACTAAAAATATCAACTATAACACTGCAGCGGAAATAAAAAGATCTAGAAATGTTAACCATGCACAATAGACACAAGAGTTTATCCTGGGAAACCCAACAACCTTTTTATAGAAGAATTCAGTCCAAGATATTACCAGTACATCACCATCAATAGCCAAAATACCATACAGAGAACATCCTCCCCAAGGATAACATCACCAAGACCTAGCACCTCAATAAGATGACCAAGAGAAACCAAGAATATCCTTCCCAAGTATGGCACACTCATCAAGATACCAGAAACCCATAAATAGTGAAATTACCAAAAAACTACAGCTGCAACTGCCTTGTGCGCACTACAGAAGGAGTTGTTTGACTGTCCAAATGAAATGATCAAGTCATGTATTTATACTAACCTGGGCACATGTCTGGGGATGACTTCTTATTCTGGGTCTTCAAATTACTTTATTATTTTATGTCTTTTACTAGTGGGACCAACTTCTCTTCTTGGGTCTTCAATTTCTACATGGGTTTTTTGTAATGGTGTAGATGGGTCTTCTTGTACTTTATTGTGGAGAATCACTTACCTGAAGTTGCAAATATTCAACACAAAGGACATGTGGACTCAAAAAACTCCTCAATATGCATGCACAACTAACCCTCAAAGGACATGTGGACTCAACAAACTCCTCAATATGTGTGTCAGGTGAATTAATTGGCTCAACCAAGTGGCATGCATGGGTGTGAAAAAAGATAAAATAACCAAATCGATTTAAAATGAGGGCACTCATTTTTTCTTATTTTTCTTATTTTATTGTATATTGTCTCAACATGTATGCCAAAGGGGAGTGCTACCCTCGAGTTGTGTTCCTTGTGCACAAGAAGTCATATTCCATAGTCATTTTTTTATTTTTCTTTCTTGTGTTCTTTCTTTCCAAAACTTAGGGAATAAGGCCTTGATTAATGTTTAAAACCAAGCAATAAAATAGCCCAATATAGCATTTCAAACTTAGGTTTGGGTCTGATTAATCAGTAGTAATATATCCAAAACCACTTTGGCACATTCTCACATGGGAAAATGAGTTTTATTGAAATATGTGAAATGAAAGTTAAGTTGTGAAGGAAAACTATATGGAAATGGGTGAATATGGGTCATGCACCCTCTATGAATGGGTAAATGATGGAATGAGTGTGATATTAAAATTGTCTAGGAAAAATGGAAATATGATGACATAATGAGTAGTACATAGGCTAAATCATGGATGGATGATAAAAGGGGGCATACATGTAAACACACTACTAGGAAATACACCACCAAGCTAGAGGACACCACAACTAGGAAAGGCATGAACCCACCATGAAATGACCAAGAGAAAATAATGATGAGAATATAATGAGAATAAGATAAGAAGATAGGATATTTCTTCACCAATGTTCAATCATGGAGTAGCACCTGCAACAAGATGAGTGAGTATATATATCGTTGAAGAAACCTCCAACAATGATAAAATATACGACCAATATATTTGATAAGCTGAAGTGAGAAAAGGAGCATGAAAATGATATTTCCAAGTCATCCTGGGACAATGTCACCTTTCCCCTTGGTTTTCCAAGGGTAAAGTAAGCAATGAAGGTAGCACACAAAAAAATGTGCAATAACAAAGTACACCGATATTTATAACTAGTACATAGAAATTCCATGTATATTATCTTGCTAGGTGTCATGAATTGGTCCTCAAACACCCCATACAATATGGTGTAACAAGTACTTTCTGGGTGGTAATATTGGAAGAATTGGTTTGTAGGGCTCATTTTAGGGGTAGGTCCCAGTTTGGTGATTTGGGTGGGAACCTTCCAAATATGGTTTGAGGCATCAAACATCACCTTTTGGCATCAAAACTTTGCAAGAATAGTTCTCAACCCCTCAACACTATTCTACACACTGAAATCTTTCTGATGGTGTGAAAATGACCTCAATTGGAGTTCGTATGTGGAAGTTATGCCTCATGCAAGTTGAATTACCCTATTCATCACCATGGTCCTAAGTCAATGTCATGTTAGCTCCATTACTCACACATGTGGGGCTATTCAAGTGAGGACTTTCAAGAAGATTCTAGAGAATCCAAAACCCTAACACTTATTTAGGGTTAAGGAATGGAAAAACCCTAACCCTAACTCTAGACGACTATCAAGCTATGTTAAATATTGGGTCGTTAAGAAGAGAAGAAGTTCCATTATTTTTGTATTATTATTGTTCCATAGTTGAGTAGAGCATCTAGGAGTGGAATATTGAAGCATAATAGAGGAGGTGGAAGATTATGTAGAATCCATTCAATCCAGAGTGTTCCAGGTGACTCCATAGGGAGTGCCCCTTCTTTGTACTTACATTTCTTAAGTGATGAAAAATAGAGTAAAGCTTAGGGCTCACCTTCTAGCTAGGTTTTCTCCCTTATCAAGTTTCCCAAGTCACATCTTGTGTTTATGTGTGTGGATAGTGTGTTCATGTACTTGTTCTTTCATTCGATTTCACTTATTTCCATAAATTTGAGCACTAAGATAGAAATAATAAATCTGATATCTAAGGTAATAAACTACATAATAAAATATTTCAATACATTGTAAGATATGTTGTAGAAAATTGTTTTGGTGGAATATCTACAGTAGTTTACATATCGTATTGGTATTAGAGCAGATTTTTTTGGGGGGGGGTTATGGGAAGTTGTTGGATCTAGGAATAGTCTTAAGAAGGAAGTCGCATGACCCTAGCCATGGAAAATGAGTCTAGTGGTAACAATGTTTGGGATGAGGTAGAAAACATATTTGTGAAGCTAGAAGAAGAAGTCATCGATAGCTCCCGCAATATGGCCCTCCTCATGGAAGATCTAGTGAACAAGTTTGGACCTTTTAGGGAAGTCGGTGACTCTAACTCAGAAGTTCGATTGGATGACAAATTGGGAGATAATGAAGACCCAAGAAAGGATCCAAAGAAAGAGTAACCAAGTTCCACTATCATCATTTCTTCACAATCTCTATTTAAAATGGAAGAGAAAGTGGACATCAAACCCTACCAAGGTGAGATTGATGTTTTTAATTTGAATCATTGGTTGCAACTACTAAAGGTTTATTTTAGTCTCCATAATATAGAAGAACAAAATATTCCATTCACTCAACTAAAATTAGAGATTGATTCACTAACCTGGTGGGAAAGTCGCGCGGAGACACTTAGGTTGGAGGGTGATCCACCAATAACTAAGTGGGAGGCATTTAAAACCCTCATCAAGTTTCAATTCTACATTATTGGATATGTAGAGGAAAAGTGGATCCTTTGGAATCACTTTAGGCAGAGGCAAGGGTAGAGTGTGCAATAGTACACCACTAAGTTCAAAACAATGGTGATTATGTTGGGTATATCTCCCAAGATCTTAGATGTACTCCTCAAGTATCTAGGGGGTCTACACAGTCATTCATAGAAGAATATTTTTCTCTTTAAACTTAGGACAGTTGATGAGGCATGTGTGCAAGCACAATACCTAGAGAATATAGGCCATAAGAAAGGATAACCAAGTGGTTCAAAATAAAAATACCACCAAGATGCTTCCAAGGAGGGGAAGAAGAAGTGGAAAGGAAAAAACAAGAAGACAATAACCATTGCACATCACTACAAGGATCCAAACAACCATTGTAACCATTATAATATTGATATCCATACCAATATAAGTATTGGAAGCTACATCCAAAGATAAATACAAAGAACCATAAGAAGGATTCCAAGAAGAAGAACCTGCTAGTCATGGATTGAGGCAACCTAGTAGAAAGCGGTTTGGATGTGAATGAAAATAGTGTTTGCACTATAGTGTAAAAGGAGGTGAAACTAAATAGCCTTCATCAAAGGAAGAGAAGGAGATCATTAAACTCTTCCATATTAAGATCCAGTTCAAAAAGACCAAGTTCGATTCTCTATTCAATTCTAGTTCACATGCCAACATCATAGAAAAAGACTTGGTCAACAAGCTTGGATTGGAAGTTCATGATCATCCTAACCCATATCCATTGGAATGGGTAAATAAGGATGCGGATCTCAAGGTGACTAAACAACGTAAGGTCACTTGAACTTTGATCCCATGACCTTCTTCAGAGAAGACACATGAAATACTGGATGAATCTTGGAGTGGAGTGGAAGAGTGAACTTGTAGGCCACTTATCCAATGAGTTGGATGATCTCATAGGGTCCATAGAACTTTGGTGCTAATTTTCAAGGTGTTTTGTCTTTGAGTGATATTTGTTTATAGGGTTAAATGTGAAGAAAACCTTGATCTTTGCTGCAATAGAACATTTGGAACAATGTTGATTTGTGTGTTGTTTCATTCTATTTTAAGCCATAACCAAATAGTCATTCAGTGTGGAGAATAATTTATTTGGTGTGGAGTGTGTTATCCACTCCCGGAACCTTGGAGGTTCCTGGTAAATAGAAAGTTAATGACAAGGGGTTTTGACCATAGAAAACTTCATATGGGGTCATTTTGGTAGCTCCTTGACAAGAAGTATTGTACCACCACTCTGCAAGGGGAAGCCATTGGACCTATTGGTGTGGTTTTTAAAAAGCAAAGCATTACAAATAGGGTTCTAAGAACTTGTTGACCACTTCAATTTGACCATCTATTTGGGGATGATACGAACTGCTCATATTATGTTGGGCAACCTGGAGTTTAAAAAACTCCTGCCAATTTCGTTGGTGGAGGTAGGGTCTTGATCCGAGACAATGAGAGTAAGCATGCCATGTAACTTAAAAATCTAATCCATGAAGACTCGAGCAACTAAGGAGGTAAATGGGTGTGATAAGACACAAAAATGAGCATATTTGGAAAGATGGCCAACTGCCACCATGATCACTCATTTGTTGCTCTCTCTTGGGAGTCCCACTATAAAATTCAATAGAGATATCAATCCATATATGTGTTGGAATCGGTAGTGGTTGCAATGTTGCTAGTATCTTCACTATCTCACCCTTGTTTCTTAAGCATGTGTCACAGGTTTCTACAAAATCCTGGATGTTTGTTTTTACACCTTCCCAAATGAATGAGCACTCAATCCTTTCATGGGTTTTATGAAAGCTAGAGTGACTAGCTATCAAGGATGAATGCAATTCCTCTAACTCCCTTTGTTTTAAGGTAGAATCATTTACCAGAACAATGTGTTCTTTATACCTCAATGTATTTTGCTACCATGTATACCCTTTAGGAGGTTTGGGATCTACCTAAAGTCCTTGGATGAGTTGAATGATAGTGTCATTTTCCAACAATTCTCAATGGGGTTTCTCGAGCCAACTTGGAACGGGTAAAGATGAGACAAAGAAGGATCCATACTCTTCAAATTGCTTGGATAAAACATCAGCCACCACATTGTATTTACCCTTCTTATAGATAATCTCATATCCATACCCTAGCCTCTTAGTGACCCACTTATGTCGCTCTGGTGATGACAACCTTTGTTATAGAAAGTACTTCAAATTATGACGTTCAATATTGATCCAAAAACGTCGTTCTATGAGATATGAACTCCAGAGCTTCAATGCATGAAGGATGGCCAACATCTCTTTCTCATATGTGAATTTACCGAAATTGCAGTCATACATTTTCTTATTAGTGGATGCCAAGGGGCACCCTACTTGCATCAAAACCATGCCAAGACAAAAATCTTAGTAAAATTTGGCACTGCTAATATTGGAGTATCACACATGGCATCCTTTACAGCCAAGAAGGCTTGCTTGGTTGCTTCGCTCCATACAAAGGCATTCCTTTTTAGCAAGAGTGTTAAGGGAGCAAGAATTTTTCCATAATCTTTTACAAACTTCCTCTAGTAGATAGTAGGACTTAAGAAACCATGTATCCTCTTCAATGTCTTAGGTTAGGACCACTCTTGCATAGTCATAACTTTATTGGGATCTACTCGTACGCCATCCTAACCGACAATGTTCCCCAACTATTCACTTTTGAATCCCCAAAAGAACATTTGGACCATTTCAAGAATAGTTGGTGGTCCCACAGGTGTTGCAAGGCTCTATCAACATGCTCTATGTGGAAATCCTAGGTTTTGTTGTAGATCAAGATATCATCAAATAATACCAACACAAAACTACATAGAAATGGTCGACATTTTTTGTTCATGAGGCTCTGGAAGATGGATGCAGCATTGCAAAGGCCAAAGGGCATCACTAAAAATTCATAATGACCCTATGCATAATGTTGTCTTCAAGGTGTCTGCCTCGTTCATCCCTATTTGGTGGTAGCCAAAACAAAAGTCAATTTTGGTGAAAAACTTGGCTCCATGAAATTCATCCAAGAGATCATTGAATGGGGAATTTGTATTTTATGGTTAATTTATTGAGAGCCCTAAATTTAGGACACATGTGTCAATTACCTTCCTACTTGAATACCATGACCACCGGTGATGAGTAGGGATTGGTAATGGGATGTATGAATCCAACGTCCAACAATTCCTAAATGATCTTTTTGATTTCATTCTTTTGTGCAAACAATGCCTATAAGGATGATTGGGTGGTATATCTTTCGAGAATCAATGGAATACCATGGTCATGTTCCCCTTGTGAAGGTGGTAACCCTTGGGGTGTTCAAATACCTATTGATGTTTGGAGAGGACCAACTACAAATTATGGTGAATCACCTATAGGAAGGTGTCCACTACTTGTATGTCATTGCTTGAGTGACCTTTTCTTTAATAATGTTTCCATCAAGGTGAATCTCTTATGGGGGGTGTCCACTACGTGTATGGCATTGAATTGTGAAATAATGTCTAAGTGACATTTATTCAATAACTCTTACATGCGATGAGAGGCGGAAATTTTAGAGGAACCAAATGTAAGGTATGTTTGTGTCCTTCCTTAGTGAAGCTCGTGTATAAATCATTGAAATCCATGGTGACGGGTCCTAAATTACATAGTCATTTTGCCCCAAGAACTACATTGCAACCACCCATGTCAATAGAAAACATATGGGCTTTGAGATGATATTCACCCATTTGGAGTTTCACATTTTCACATTGACCACCACATTTCATCATACACCCATTGGCAATCATAATTTGAAAATTAGATATAGCATGTGTTATCACTCCAAGAAACCCTTTGTGGTTGTAGACCAAAGGTGCTTGGTAACTTCAAGTAAAAATGTTTTTTGTGTTTTGTGTAGATTGATCAGTGGGATAACTCAATTCAAACATGGTATTCAGACAGTCAAGATG
>ML786979.1:340379-355077 GCA_009831015.1 Picea engelmannii
ATATTCTCCTTATAAAAGTAAGTCCTTCCCCATTAAGAGTATAGTTATGACCAAAAGAATTTTATAACTTATAATCTCAAAATTAATGGCACTGCACCCTATCCTATTCTCCTCACAAAAGTAAGTATTTCCCCATTAAAAGCATAAGCTATGACCAGGTACCTAATGTATAAGAACAAGTTAAATAACATGGAAAGCAAGAGGCTTCCCAAAATTGTTTCAAACTCCAACCAAAACTATCTTCCACTCAAGGGGGGTGGCATAAAGATGCCCAATCTTGAATAAAACATTGGAGAATAAATGAAGAGATCATACTACAAAATAAGGATAATATCAAAAACATTATTACATCTAAATTTAAGGAGAAATTGTGATGCGATGAGGGTAAAAGAAAACTATTAAGGAAGTGATCAACTCTAATTTAGAAGATCAAAATTATCGCTATGTTTTGACTAGTGTAGAGAAGAAAATCAACATTGCTAAAGTAAGAACAAATTTTCACAACTTCCATAGTCAAACTAGGCATTGGATGATTCCCAAAACCTCTTGGGATGAAAGAATATGTCATCTTAGTGACACTTATAGGGTTGAAGATGAAAAACACTTCCTTAGAATGTCCATATACCTAGTTTAAATCTCAACTTCAAAAGATTTGTCACACTACCAACCTTCCTAACCTTTTAAGTAAGCAAACCTATAATGTGGGAAGGCTTCTCTTAATACTTTTTTAGTACAAAAATATAATTCTAAAGAATCTCAAAAAATGTTAATCACCATCATATTAATTACTTAAGAGGGTAAGTGATTAATATGATGATGATTAACATCCATTAGGACCTAATTGATCTATCGAACCTTAAGAGGGTAAGTGATTATTTGTGATTCTTTAGAATTGTGTTTCTGTGCTCGAAAAGCATTAAGAAAAACTTTCCAAGATCACCATACTTTTATTGATGAGCTTCGCGAACTAACATAACAAACTAACATTATATTTATTAATATAATATTTTTTCCACATTTAAAAAAAAAGCTAAAAATCTTACATAAATATTAAAAACATGTGCATTCTATTTTTAAAATGCAAGAGTGTCGCAGTTCGATTAGGAAAAAATCTAATAAATCATTTTTATTTTTTTAAATTATTTAAACTCCATATATTATTTTAAAAAGATAATATTTTTAATCCATTTCATTATGCCAATCGACATCTACACATATCATAAAACTACAAGATTTGTCTTACGCATTTTATTTTGCATATTTAAATTGAATAATATTTCGTCATCTTTCTTTTTACAACGTGATTGAGGTCTTTAAGGAAATATTCAACAAACCCCTCACAAGAATATATAATTGAAATTATGACACAAGCATTAAGCCATTGGTTGTCTTCGCGAACTAACATAACAAACTAGCATTGTAGAGTAGGATATTTAGAGAATATTTATTTATATAGCATTATTTTATTAATAAAAAATTAAATACATAAAAATCTATAGGATACAGATATAACAAGATTTATGAATAAGCGTGCATATGTTAGATTTGTTAGAGTTAATGTTTACATTAGAGTCAGTTTGAGTTTGTTGGAGATTGTTGAGATATTCTCTCAATCTCTCTATGTAAGTTTGGAATAAATTGGATATAATAACATTTATATAAGTGTATTGTATTTGGGTTTGTATATGCAATAATATAGATGTGTGATTATTTATATGTATAATTTTTCTTCTGAAATGGTATTGGAGTCGGTTATGGCTTAACTCCCTTACGAGAGGGCTAGAAATATGTGAGAATAATGTGAGAATAATCTACAGTGGGAGGAGTATATGTAAATTAGACTAGTGTGTGAGAGTGGATTGTTTGTGATTGTTTTTGTTGTGGTGTGAAGAACCTTTGTTTGTGCTATTACTGAGTAGCATTTCCATACGAGAGCATTCAAACCAAACCTAGGAGATACATGTAAGCTTCTATTTGATTACATGTGTCAGCTTCATCTTTTCAGAGTAGATCTGTGCGAGGAAGGAAAAATACTGGAGCAGTAGATTGCGATCCACGAATTTTGAACTTGTATCCATCTTCGTGTTTGCTAGGAAGAAAGCGTGCATGTCTCTTGTTAAGACGTGTATGTGGTGGAATCATGGTCTTGTGTAGGTGATTGAATCTCTGGAACATCTATGTGGTTCGAGATATTTGGGTCTAGTGAAAGGCATCTGCAGAACCGAGTCAATACCACTCAACGAGCTCCTTCTAAAGCTTGTTGTGTAAGCAATTTGCATACACAATTAAATCAGTGGTCTCATGTTATCAAGAGAGGCGTTATTCGAAGCATGGGGTAGACAGAGATATGGTTGAGAAGGGTTTACCATGTTGCATTAACCATATGTCTTTATCTCTTAATGTGTCCATATCTCATGTACGTTATGCCCTTTGGTCTTTCATTGCATGCTTTAAAATACAGGTGTCCATTTTTTTTCTTGTACATAAAGGAGAGACTAGCACATGTTCTTATGCTTCCAATTACAAGTTGTTTTATTTGTGTGCAAAGAGGGGCAACTATATTAATTAGAGGTAGTTGATTAAATTATCATAAGTGTGTTTGATTTAACCATGAAATAAATGATGATGATGAATTATGAAGAACCACTCATAGAACATGGTAGCTTAACTTAAGCTAGTGGTTCTTGATGTATGTGGTGCCACAAGAACATGTCACTGGTTTGGTTATGTCTACAGTCTGTTACAGCTTGTGGTTCTTAGAGGATGTGGTGACCCAAGAACAACGACTATTGGTTATAGTTGTGATCCTTGTGTGTTTGTAAGCTTAAGTGAAATAGGTCACTTTGTAAGATTGATTGTTGGATACATTCAATATCTAGAATATGCTCATATATAACTGGAAAATACAGTGAGTTATGTACTTTGACAGATGGGAGCATGTCAATAGAATGATTTAGTATCTAGATTGCTTTTCTATCAAATACAACAAGCTATGGACTTTGACAGATGTAAGTATGTCAAGAATCGTTGGTCATTACAAATACGTCATCGATGGTCATAAGCAATAGTATCTTCAATGGATGAAGTGGTAACTCAGAATGAATTATGGATAATGAGCAGAGTATACGAGAGTTCAGAAGTAGATAGAGGCGCTAATGAAGACCATATCAGACAAAGATCAAAGTTCGAAAAATATTTTTTGTAAAATGGGTTTATTTGATTTTATTATTGTTCTTTTTCATGTAAGCATTAAGGGAGGGTGTTAGAATTAATGCTTACATTAGAATCAGTTTGGGTTTGTTGGAGATTGTTGAGATATTCTCTCAACCTCTCTCTCTAAGTTTGGAATAGATTGGATCTGACAACACTTATATAAGTGTATTGTATTTGGGTTTGTATATGCAATAATATATAAGTGTGATTATTTGTGCATGCAGTTTTTCTGAGAAGATCGTAACGTCTTAGACAATCACAAAGTTCTATACCACATTCGTATGAGTTGTCATCCTTGTTTATCGAAGAGGTGTTACCATTATTAATTAATGAGTTGTCAGTAGGATTTAGATCTAGTGGTGGTCAAATCCATGTATGATAAATTAATATCATGAGATGAATACATGTGTTGAGAATGGCTTAAAGCCTTTTCCGCCAAATTCTTATTTCTTGTTTGTTCTATTTATTAACATGGTATCGAAGAATACAAATCTTGATCATTCAAAGCATGTAACAAAGAGAACTAAGTGTTCTTTATGCATCAAATCTTCTTTGAGCATTGCCAAAAGTTCAAAGGTCATAATCATTTGTGGACCCTGTAAAAGATGTTTCAATTGACCTGTGACAATAAAATTCAAGTGTCTTTTTGGGTCTTAAGTTTGTTGAGTAATTGAAATTGAAGCATAAGGCCGAGTCATTTAATTGTAAAAAGGGTAGATTTGCAAACCCTTTCAAAGTCAATTGCAAAAATTGTCAAATAGAGGACCTGCCTAAAATTTGAATAAGGAGGTCAAGTGAGTCATCAAAATCAAATTGTTATAAAAGTCACACTTTTGGGTGCATTTTCAGTAGTACCCAACACCCTAAGGTATGGAATAAGAGAAAGAGAGAGTGACATAAAAGAAACAAGTACAAGCAAGTGTAACAAGTGTAAAATCTAAAATGGGTAAAGGAGGAAAGTGTTTGCAAAACGACAATCAATAAATCAAAGCATTACAAGACTCCTTACAAGAATTAGTTAATTGGGTTGTTGATCTTCACAAGAAAATTGATCTCAAAGATAGATTGATTGAAGCACTTAAACTAAAATTAATAAAAAAATGAGCAGCAAATTGACAACATGGCTGATGCAACATGTGCAACAAATGACATCATACAAAAGGTTGATGCAACTTGTGACACAGATGATGTACTGCAAAAGGTTGATTTTACTTGTGCTACACATGAATTGATGGTGGATACAAAGGCACCATAAGATACGGTTGATGATTCCTTAACTAATCATGAGGTAGAGTGATACAATGAATTAACTAAGATAAGCCTTGTTGAAGATGAGTCACAAGCAGAAGCATGGATGTTAAGTGTCAAGCAGTTTTGTAGTTTGATCTTCTCTTGTCATTTGTTGAAGTTGTCTATGTGGTATTGTGTTCTTTTAGTGTGTTTTCAAAATTTTCACTTATCATAGCATTCTTGTACATTATTTTTTAGTTCGTTTTTATCTATTGGGTACCTTTCTTCTTCTATATCCCACTCTTGAAACCATTTTCTACTATATCAATGCCACATTTTCTTCCTCATTTTTAACTCATCTTTATTAATTTTAACCAAAATCGTGTCCTTGTCCATGGCTACAATTTAATGTTTGAACAAAATCAATGTTCTCAATGCCTTCAATTTCATTACAAATAATATTGTTTTGGCTAGTATTATCTCATAAAAATTGGTGTGTTTTACTCTTATACAACTTGTTTCAAGGGTTTTTGCACTCGCTCGATGTGGTTTGATATGTTTTTGGATATACTTGATCCCCATACTTCACATCCATAAGGGAGTATTAGGTTATAAGCATTTGAAAGGGGGAGTGCTACAATTGCCAATCCCAATACTTGATTCTCTAGCATATATTTTGTAACATGAAGAATGAATGAGATTCAACTTTTTTGCAATGTTTTTGACATGCATGCCTCCACCTTAGCTTCTCATTGAAATCTACTCCTAGATATTTATAGTTTTGGGTTATCTCTAATGGTTCAACTCTAAGGCTGATTTGTGGTTGTTTTGTTCAAGGAAAATTTTAGGGGCTAAATTTCACCAATGGATGAAATTAGGGTGTTTGAAATTTTCAATGGGTGAATTTTTTTCTATAGAACAAGTTTCCTATAGTTTTCCCAACATTTATTACAAAATAATATGTAAATAAAATAGTTAATCTGATCGTATTTATGAGGGATATTAGAGAAAAACCATTTTCACCCTCCAAAATTCAATCTACACCCTCCATTCACCCCCCATTTCCAGGAATGGAGGTTGTTGGGAGATATTTTGCCCTCTATCCTTCTTGTAAATAGAGCTTATAGTTCAAATTTCCCTCAATTTGTGGTTTGAAGGTTTTTGTTACAGAGAAATCACCCACATTTCATGGAGTCATGGTTGATGGGGGAACTATTTCGTCCCTATATAATGATGCATGTTGCTTGTTTCTTACCTTACTCAATGGCCCACCCACCTAAAGATGCATGCATGAGTTCGACAAGGTTACCCTGCTTTGTTCTATTCCTATTTATTCAAGTTTTTGTGTAGTGTGCATGTGAAATGATGCAAACAATGAGCACAAAAGTAAGCATATTTCTTAGTGTTCAAGTCTTTAATATTTGGTTTTTGAATGCATGATGCACTATTATAGTCTTTGGATGATGTCCTATAAACAATATTTAGTTGTAGTTGGAAGTCTCCATTCATAGATCCATGGTTTGTTGGTAACCGATTGTTGTGTAGTTTCAATACTACATACACAAATGTTGGTTCAAAATGAATCCAAGAATCATCAAAATAATCAAAACATTGAATTTATAGGTTGATGAGATTGGTACCTTCAACTTTTTATGAAGACCAATTTTTGAAAGTTACCTTTCTTTACACACTGAGTTAATAGCAAACCAATTTCTTTCTGTAAATTATTGAGTTAATACTAAACCAATTTCTTTCTGTAAATTATTGAGTTAATACCAAACCAATTTCTTTTTGTAAATTTCTTGGAAGTGTGTTGAAAATTGCTTACATAAAACATTGAAATTATTGAAATAAGATTGGTAAATCGAATGTAAATTAAACCCCTACCAATTTGTATACATGGTTTGTTGATTAATACAAAACAATATTAATAGAATGGAATCACTAGTTGTGTACAAACTAGTTTATGTATTTATATTTCTGATTTCACTAGTTGGAGTCATTAGTTTATGTATTTATATTTCTGATTTCACTAGTTTTGGAATCACTAGTTTATGTATTTATATTTCTGATTTCTTTCATTTCAATAATCTCTTTTGAGGGTTTTACTAAAGGTGGGTTTGTTTCTTTTTGTTTGGGCTTTTAGGACTTCTCTCTTTTGGAATGTTTAAGTCTCAAAGGTGTAAACAATTTCACCCTTATATTCTAAGTGCGAGGTTAATGGCATTTTGTATGGTTTTTGGTTATGTTGTAGTTACTAGATTGCATATCTATATCTAGGGTTTTAGATTGTTTATGAATTGGTTCATATAGTATTTTATTAGGTATGTTTTCCATTCTTGTTAATATTTTTTCAATTTTATTGTTATATTCTTAAACATATATGGTTTTTGGCTTATCTCCATTTTATTTTAAAAAAGCTTCAGTGTTCTAACCTTTTGGAGTTGTAATCTATTTATCATGATTGTTTTTTATTTGCCTCAAATTTTAAAGGGTTTGTTTGTTTCTATCTTATTTTGCTATTCCTTTGCTAGACCTTCAAGGTGTAGGACATTATATGTACCTTATCTATTATCTTCTCAAGGGGTATTTCATATTTGGAAATAGAAAACTCTCGTCTTAAGGTATTTCATATTTGGAAATAGAAAACTCTCGTCTTAAGTTGTGCTTGCAAGGAAGATCCACTCCCTTTTTTGGTCAAACTCATGGGCTTTTTACATTTAGGCTCTTCATTGATTATGGTTATTTTCTCTTCTTTGAGTATAGGTAGTGGAATTTATAGGTCATTCATTAGTGTTAGAAGAGTTTCTATTTGGGTTATGGTTTAATACTGAAATTCTATTGTTTTGACTACTTGTGTTATTTTGTCCTCTATATTACAGTTTGTTCTTCTTCATTAGCACTAGCATAGTAGCTCTTTTTTCATGTCTTTGTTTTAATGGGAACAATAGGAAAGAAACTTTTAATTATGTTGTGATACCACTCTTATGGATCGGTCTTCCTTCACCATGCAACTACAACTTAATTGTCAATCGCTTAATGCATGGAAACAACCTCTTCTATTAATGTTTTAGACATGGTCTTGACTCTTCTTCATTAATGGCAGTAGAGTAAAATGTGGTAATTCCACCCACATCCAATTTCTTGTAGCAGAAATAGGGTATTGATGTGGTAGGTAAAGGATTAGGAGATTAATATGGAGAAATTTCCCAAATACCTAATTCACCTAAGAAGTGCACTTATTATGATGGAAGACAATGTTGCTCCATTTAAAAAGTATGTTATTCTTCATTGGAGAATGTCTCAGAAGTGATGGGAAAACTGGTCATCCCTATTTATATGGGTCAATTTGTGCATGTTGAGTTCTACCTCCCATGATAGTGTAAGGCAACTCATTAGGAATATAAGACGACCAATACCATGTGGTTTGACCTCATCTCATAATCTTGATTTTTTTCTTTTTCTTTTTTAATAGTGCTTCCCTCTATTTCTTTGGAATTAAGCTATGTTTTGATGTCTTTAAGATGCATTGTGCAGCATGTTGCTCCTCTCTTCTTGGTAAATTGTAATCTTCTTATGCAAGGCTGTAACATATTAGGTCCTAATTTTATTTTATTCTTTCTTTGTTGATCCATTTGCAAAACATATCTTTTGCAGATGCTAATTGTTGGATTTTTCATGTTATTTTATGTTGCATCCCTATTTTCATGACAGTCTGACAATTGTGCCACTTTTATAAAAGTTATGTAGTTTTTATGCTATTATGCTCTTTCTACTAATAGTTATGAAGTAGCATTTATGGCCTCACCAACATGCCAATTTTCATTGCCTTTATTGCCTTTATGGGGAAACTTGAATATCAAACTCTCTTACTGGACCATAGCTATAGATTTAACTCATTAGGACATTCAGTGCTGGAAAAATCATAAGGATAAAATTCCAACCTTGATTTATAAACATCCTTATCTGGAGAGGCAAGCCTTTATTCAAAACCATGTTCGCATTCAATCTCTGAAACTCTTTTGAATTTATAAGAATTTGTGAACTACTTGTTGGATAATTTACAGTGACCTATAAAAGTGATATTGTAATGACAAGAAGTCCTCGCCAAACCAAGACAATAATATGTGTCCTTCCTTTTCTATCCATCAAGTCCTTAAAACTCCTCTATCCCAAATTACAATTGAACTCTTCTCTATTTTCTAGACATTCCCTTATAGTTTTATCTAGTAGGAAAATACTAAAATGGATGCATACTATAGTGCCACCAAAGGGTGATTTGCACCATGCATGTCAAAAAGAAGGCCATAAATTTAAGATACAACCATGAGCATAATAGAAATATCATTAAGGAATTGACACCTTTGTGACATCTTTAGAACATGTAAGTTTGACCATTTATCTCTACCAGTTTAAAGCACAACCAAGGGTAGGTTGAACAAAGCATGTAATGAGGTGGGTATCTATCTCAAATTCATCCACCTTATTCCCTTGTTTGTTCAATGAATAAAGAGTTTCCTCATTGATATTGTTCTTATCAATAATTGTCATCTTCCCAAAACCAAAAACTCCAAATTCCTTTTCAATTGCACAAAAGAATTCCCATGCCTCGGAATATAAATACACAAGGTCACCTAAATCCAACTCGATGCCATAAGACTTATAGCCTAACTAATCAAGTGCCAAAGAAATTGCACCCGATTTGAGAAGCCTACTTCTCACAACATCGTAAATGTCCATAAGTGCCTTAAATTTTGTTTGAAATGACAAAACATATGGCATAAAGGCCACCATCTCACTATGATTGGTCTCAGAGAATGCTCATTTAAAAGAATTTGTTGTGTAATTTGTTTATCCAATGTTATGTTAAACTCACAAAATGTTCACAAACACGTGTACAATCAAATCTAGAAAGTGCCCTATCTGTGATCTCATCATGTCTCGTGAATGAGCTAACAAAGGCATGAGAGTGTGTCCCTTGAAATGGTATTCCAAATCATTTCCCAACATTAATGTTTCTAGTTGCATCAAATCCACCTAGTAGCAGTATTTTGATGCATTGGTCCCTCCATCCAGGTCTTGAACTCAACATAGTCCAAATTCAAGTGAAAGCCTATAACTCATAGAAACACATTTATGCCTTGAGTGTTTGTAGTGACCAATGATGCATAATTAATTAAAGTTGCAATTAGAACTTCCAGAATTTGCACAACTGCAATTGGGCCCTCAACTCTTAACTTCTTCAATTTAGGACAAAACTAACCCAAATCAACTAGAACATTATCAAACACAATAGGAAGGTATATCCTTTTAAGATTTTTCAACAAGTGTGGAAGGCCATAATATATAAACCAACCCAACTCAACTAGAACATTATCAAACACAATAGGAAGATATATCCTTTTAAGATTTTTCAACAAGTGTGGAAGGCCATAATATATAACTTCTTCAACCCCAGTGAATAGAAGCTCCTTATTCCTTTCATGTGACAAACCTAGTGTTTCCATATCAACACACTAAACTAAATTAGCATGCCAACTTGTGTGGAACAATTTTGTACATGTAAATGATGTAATCAATGGCTAATATCCCTTAACAATGCAAAGGATGGAGCTATGTTAAAAGGCACATAGAGATGTGGAGAATGGCAGAGATGTAAAGAGGATAAAGAACAAGGAACCAAAGCACCACATGGATTTGAACATGAAGGATGTGAATACATAATCCTTATTTTTTAGATGCCCCATAAATCTTACCATCCTTCCATATGATAGGTCATCTTCATTGTTGTTGGAGTCAAGAACTTCATTGAACTTTGATGACACAACAAATAAGTGTTGTAATTGTTCAAGAGACATAAGATATTTCCGAGTTATGGCTAGCCAATGTCATCACTATATAAATCAAGGATATTGATGAAGAATTTCAGTTGTAAGAATATATAGAGACATTCTTTTGGAATTTGTACACATCCACCAAAGTTCAACATTTGAATATATGTGCATTTACAACTCACAACATAAAAAATACCATCACAAAGTGGTAGAATATTTTAGTGAAATTGGTCATTAACATGAAAATCAATATCACCCAGCCAATATCTAGGTTGAATTGATTCAACAATGAGACCCTATCTTACAATGTCCATCAAACCCTCAATGTCACACTTTTTCTACAATAGACGTAACGATTCCTTGGAATTTTCTTTTGAAAATAATGTTTGAGGCAATAACAAAGATTGGCATATCTTGAGGCTCATTCAAGGCATCTGACAACAATGCTATGACAAGTCCAAAACGAGACAGTATATACAATTTGAATTTAACAATGCTTCAAAAATCATTTGCACCAGTAGTGTAATCCTTCTATATATTTATTGCATCTAAAAGGATTTGACAAATAAAAGGAACACAATTTTTTACTTCTGTTATGTTAGACTACTATTTTTCCATCTACATTTAGTTTGGCCAAATTAGATCTTAAAAATAACAATTCCTAGAATCATTCTTGATGATTAGCCTTTATAAACATCATAAGTGTAGTCTCTCCTATCTCAATCGTCACATTCAAATCATATCCATGCACTATCATATGCTTCAAAATAGTAAAACAACCCATTCTAGCTATCATGTGTAGAGGGTGAAATTTGAAGTCCATTCTTTCTTCTTATACAATATTTAACATTAACTTCAATACCCAAAAATATCCTTCCCACCCCATATTACGATAGATAATCACATAACACAATAGATAATCACATATCACATTAGTGCTCTTTAGTATTCTTCTCAATTTCTCATTATCCATGAATAAGTGCTTTCACAATAGTGTAAAAATAATGCCACCAGTTTCATTGTATTCAACTACACACTATATGCTTCAACTAAACCTACCCCACCTGATCATATATATATATTTGCTACATACTATGTAGCATTGCTAAGCATGAATGACAATTGCCAACTCGCCATCATTCATGCATCCATTTCCACAAGTGATCGAAGATTGTCAACAATTGTGGAGCATGAAATTGTAGATATTTAAAAATGGGATGGGCCTCCAAAATCCACTCAAGACACATGGTGCAAATCCTTGGATTGTGGAGGGTGAAAAGCAATTTGGAAAACCATGAGTGGTGGTTTTAACTTATGGTGAAGGTGTACGAGAGTGGTGGTTAATTTATGAGACAATTTTTTGGTGGCAATATCTCTATATAAGCTTTATAAAAATAATAGCCAAAGTTAAAATAAAGTTAAGGTAATAAAACTTTTTCTTTAACATGAGGTTAATGTGGATGGGTTTATTTAAGGTAGAACAAAAGTTAAGGTAATAAAACTTTTTCTTTAACATGAGGTTAATGTGGATGGGTTTATTTAAGGTAGAGCTTTGGACTTGGACCTCGGATGGCGCACTTTAAGATGGGACTTGACACATTAATAAAGTGAATTTTATTTTCCAAATTTCAGTATTCATGTTCATGCACATTATTATATAGTTTTTAATATTTATTGTGTTTTTGTTATTTGTGATATATATATTTTTTAATTTTTAAAAATATTTTAATAATTTTTTGGTAAATAAAAAATTATATGATCAATGTATAATAATAATAATTTATTTTTAAGGTCACGGTTAAGCTAGATACTTAATTGGTGTATGAGACCCTTTTGGTTATGAGACGTGGGATTCTTTCTGCCTAATGATTTGACTAGTAAAGTCTACGGAGATATACATACCCTACCCCTCTAGATTTGAACTTATGACTTTTTAAGAGAAAACACATGTTCTTAACCATACTCATGCTGTATAGATAATGTCATTAATAGCTATATATTATTATTTAAATTTGAAGTTTAAAAAAAAATATTATTATTATTATTATTATTATTATTTAATATTTAAATTTAGATTTAAATTTTTTAATTCTTTATTTAAATTTAAAATTCTAATTATATCTTTTTAATTCAAAGTCATGTTCTAATTTTATTACTTTATATATAGTATTTCTAGATCAATGTGTTGTGAAGGTTTGAGTTATTTGAATTGTGTCTCCTCTTCATTCTCCTTGAAGGTTAAGTGGAGACTCCCCCATCATGTTTGCATCATTTTCAGCTCCACGTCTATTTGAGGGTGTGATATGTCTTTTAACTGAATTTACAATCTTGCAACTCTCATTTTCTTTTCCTTGGGATTTTGTATTAGACTTTGATATTGTTGTTTCATGCCCTATAATCCTTCATTTTCTTAAAATCTATCTCCATAATCCTCTCAAGAAAATGGGGCCCCTTGCATTTGTTTTGACTTTGAAAAAATTCCTCTGGTTTATTCATCTTGTTATAAAAAATTGTTCCTCAAGCTTCACCTTTCCTAAGATTTGATCCCTCAAATTGGAGGGACTTAGAATTTTTGAGATTGTGTCTTTTTTATGTTTCGACAAAGTTGATTGAAACTCCTTTGATGTACATCGGAGGAGTTACCTTCAAATCCTCTGATACACATTAGAGGAGTTTCCCTAAACTTCGTCGATGAGCTTTTGCAAGATCTTCCTTTTCCCTCTGATTGACCTTTCAATCACATTAGTTGCTTGCAACTCCTCCAATCTCCTTGGAGGAGTTGTCTTCAATTTCTTCGACAAAATTAAGCACACTTCGTGCTAAGTTATCCGATGTGCATCGAAGGACTTCCCACAAAGTCCTATGATGTACATCGAAGGACTTAGTCCCATCTTCACTGATTTTTAAATACCACCAACCACATTTAATGAACAGACTCGTGCGAGTTACTATATATAGACACTCTATCTCCCATGATTAATATCATTGCTTTGATTGTCGAAAGGAAAATAGTAGGATTTGAATCACCAAGCACCAAGATTGGAGTTCCTCGCCCCCTATTACCTGCTCGACACATGTCACTAAAATTCTAGGTAATCCCTAGATCTACCATTTACAATCTAGGGTTAGGGTTATTTTCGTTATCTTATGTTTATCTATTGCTACCTGGGGGATCCAAGGTCTCCCCATGACCACTGCAACTATTTTATTTACATCTCTTTCCTGCTATTACCCTATGCTTCCCCTTCGTCGAGTTTTTGATTATCACCAAATCCTTCCCAAGTCGAATCATTCGCTTATATCTCCCCACAGTCTAGACCTGCATATACCACTGACAATACTTTCATTAACATGGCCCTAAAACTAATCTTACTGCCTCTGGTGTATTAACACGAAGCAACAATGACCTCGACCTCAGTCATCGACAAGCTCAAATACCTCGATTGAATTTTCGTTTCCAAGCTTGGTTTAAACCATACAATGGAACTTAGTGTCAAACTATACAAATTCCTCGTTGTTGGGGGGTTGCCACAGAGCTTTTTCTCCCAATCTAAAATCCTCGTTTTAACTCTATCAATGACTATCAACATAGTTAGTATGATTTTCTCTGACTAACCGCGAAGGAGTTAGACACAACTTACCCGATTTATCTAAGTCATTGGAACATATCTCATCAACTCCTTTGATCGAATCAGAGGAGTTCATTTTAACTCCTTTGATGCGATCAGAAGAGATCCTCTTAACTTCATTGATTCTCTTATCATATCCTTCATCGAGTGTTTTCTCGTCAACCTTACCGACATATATCATAGGTTTTAACGTTAACTATGCCGATGATTTTCAGAGACTTTCACACGAACTTCATCGATAGCGTTTGGAACACTTTGCGCCAACTGTGTCGATAATCATCGGAGCACTTGTCACTAACTTCTCCGATTTGCATAGGAGAAGTTGGCATTAACTTGTCTGTTTTTGACTTTTAAGCATCTTTTGAGTCTTTTCTTCCCCAATATTCACCAAATTTCTCACCATGCCTGCTATCATTTTATCATCTTCAAACAATGATCTCCCACCAAGAATCAATTCAAGTGAATCCTCGGGTACCTATAGATACTTAGATAAAATTCTGTATTATTTGTGATTTTAATCTCCACACTTATCACACCTTATTTTTGCAGGTCCAAATATGTCTCCTAAGAAAAAGACAGATAGTAAGACATATGTTACCGAAGCCTCTGGTAGCGATCGACAGATCCAAGATGAACTAGATGTGATTGGAGCCACATATGATGACACTTCAGGGCTTTTGGAAAAACAAGGAGAGACACTCAAGTGGGGAGATGTGTATCACATGTTTAAGAAATCAAGTTTCTCCATTGATGCCAAAGACCAATATGAGCTTCAAATATTCAAGAACATCA
>ML786979.1:360873-379904 GCA_009831015.1 Picea engelmannii
GGGAACATATCGTGACCGTCGGATTTCCTAACTACAAATGCATACTAATGCATACTAAAGAAACACACTTTTACCTAACGACATATTAGACCAAGTAGATCTTAACTAACTCCTAAGTGTCTAAATATCCTAACATTTCAATGCCAGGGGGGATCCCATAACATCATTTTGACCTGAAGACTTGGTGAAATGTTACCACCTCGAAAAAGGAGCGAAGAAGTTAGACAATAAACTTTTCGGGGAATTCCAACACACAACCAAAGAATTGTGTCCCAAATGGTACACACTCGACAAACAGTTCAAGCATAGGCCCAAGGGAGGATACCCCACAACCGCTTTGAGGAGACCTTATCAATACATGGTGGCTATGTTATGCCGGTTGTATGGTGAAGTAGATGCATCCCAGTTCTCCCTGTCCTACATGACTTTGATATATTACTGCGCCAACAAGGGATTGTCATTCAATTGGGATGATATTTTATCAATGAATCTGAAAAAGGCCATCACCGCAGGTGTAAAATCTTAACCCGGGACATTTCCAAGTTTTCACATGTCCTCATATCTCTTGGATATTATGTGTGTAGCCCATCAATACCCTAGGATGGGATGGATATGGCATCCCTCAGATCTGCCAATTCATATATATTGCAAAGTGCTATGGGAGCACAAATATCGAACATAATACCAAAATATATGTAAGCATTTCCTGGCTCCCTTATATGAATTTATATTCTGCGCCACAACCCCTTGCATGACTGATAAGGTAATAGCAATCATAAGACGAATTGGAGACTGGTATCTCATGGAACATGGCACTTACATAAGGGTGTATGGTGCAATGAAGCCCCCTCATCTGCTTCCTCCATTTGTGCCAAATAAGTTAGTGCTCCAAGAAGTGGCATATCAAACCATAATCCATGGGGTAGGTGGAATACTATACCAGGGTAAGAAGGCAATATGGCCACCACTTTCATTGTATGTAGGCACATACTTCTTCAAAAACACCAAGAAATCTCAAGTAGAGGTCAACACTCTGCTCTCCTACCATTTCAGAGAAGAATGGTTATGAGGGCATGACCCCAAGAATGTCATAAGAGACCACTTCAACAAGGTAGGGCTCCCCTGGGAACACACAACAAATATTTGGGATGAGGAAGAAGTGCATCACAATGCATGAACCTATGATGATGTCATCTTCTAAAGACATAGTCAACCCATAGGGAGGTTCGAAGATGAAGAAAGAGTGAGAGAAGAAACTTAAAAGAAGGAAAAAGAGGAAGTGGTTGAAAGATCATCCCCTGCCTCAGTCTCTGTACACTCATGATCGACAGAAGAAGAAGAAATGTCAGTCGATAAGAAAAGAAGGGATAAGGAGAAAGTCTACAAGAATAAGAATGATTCTACCAAGAGGAAGCAGAAAATCGAAGAAGAGAAGGCCAAAGCCAAAGCTGAAGCATCAACCATGGCTAAAATGGAAGCAAAGGCTGCAACACAAAGAGAGGTCGAACAAAGAACAACAAAAGAAAAATCATAAGAGGAAGCAATAGACGCTATAGAAATGAAATCCAAAGAGGCAACTGATAAGATAGTTGAAGAAGAGAGGCATACGAAATATGTTGAGCTAAGAAACGATGGCACTAAACCAATGTATATTGATATCCCAAAAGTGTCAACAACAAACACCATCATAGAGGCACCATTCAACAATTCGGGACTAGGGATTTGGGCTCCATTTCAGTTGAGTGAGGTTCCAAATTTCAGAAGCTTTACTAATGAAAACAAGTTTGGGAAGATCGTGCAAGAACAAATAAAGAAAGTGCCAACAACTCAAGGGATTCCAATCTCGGTCCTTACACAAGTTCCCATAACAGGAGATGTTAGGGATAATCTTATAGCTACCGCTATAGCTGACACCATATTCATGAGCGCTAATGAAGAAAATATTAGCAGGTTGTTCCATCAGAACCAAGAAAAAGAAGAAAGAATCAGTGAATTGGAAGAGAGGCTTCAAAAAATGAAGGTAGATGAAAAGAGTGTCTAAAATTTCAAAGCAAGCACTAAGAAAATAAGAACAGAGCTAGACGAAGACATCATAGAAATTCATGCAAATCTGCATCTCTTCCAGCAAGCAGCCGCCACTATTATAGATCAGTATACTCAGGTACAAGCAAATCTTACACAATTTAACACGACCCAAGAAAGGATGGGTTACATTGACCAATGCATCACATAGAATCCTGATGCACCAGCCAAGCTTTATCGCCCCTCTAAAATGGAGAGGAAAACATATACTCACTCATTAGAGCTCTGTCAACAGGCTAGTCAAAGAGTTGATAAAGAAACCACCAAATCAATGGAAATATGCTCGAAATTACATAAGGCTTCTCAATAATTAATCAAAGGATGTTGAATCCCTTAGTTGGAAGAAATTAGAAAGAACCTGGCCATGGAAGAGTTAGTGAAAAAAATCCAAGACAACACTAATCATATAGGAATGGTCACCGAAACAATGCCCAAAGTGACCACATACCTAATAGATCAACATATTTTACAACCTACCAGAGTCCAAATCGTGATCCAAGCATTTATGGCTACTCTATCTACAGATATTTTGTTCATCGAGGACAACATATCCATGCACAATACAACATTAGAAGAAATTTTCTACCAAAAGATAATTTCATTGTATGATCAGCTGGAGGTGTGGAAAATTTACCTCAAGGACAAGCATTCTAAATAAGACAAAATAACAATCATAAATTACTATTACCTAACTTCTATTTTTGTCTTTTTCTCAACCAACTTTAATTTTGTCCTCATTATGTACACTTGTCACTAAGTAAAATGAAACTAAACAGTTATGTAACAACTTATTTAAAATGAATACAAAGAGTCACTTAGGGTTTACAAGCGATTGTATATAAGAAAGAAGAAGCCCATTTCAGAAAGGCTCTTCAAGCACTGTATAGACTCAAGAACTAATTCACGGACTTATATTCTGTTAATGAATATTGAGAAGCCCTTAGGGCCAATTTTTTGTAAGGAAGAAGAATTTATGTGCGTGGTTGTCTATGTTGTGAACTATTTCAAGTGAGATGTATGTTGTTCACATGTACTGTAAGAATTCTTTTTTTCCTATAGACTGATCTTATGCACTCTATGTTATTGTACAATTTTGATTATTCTTTCATATATTTTTACGTCCTAAGATTGTTGAGTTGTTAACGTATGCAGAAATATAATTTAGACTATTCTGGTTATATGCATGTATGCACATGTTTTTGACCTTCCACCTTCATTTCAACGACCTATGTGAGGGTTTAACATAGTTTGGTTTCATTTACAACTCATCTGATTACTTTAGTATGCTCCTAGCTAGGATATGATAGGATAGACTAGTAATAGGTTAGTTTTCTTTCAATACATAGTATTCATCTACATATTTGCATTGTGTTAGCACTTGAATTCACAGTTAGACTTTTGTAAATGCAAGCCTAATACCCATCAGAATGTAAAGACAAATGTTTATATAAGGTGGAAAATAGATGGAAAACTTAGTTAAAGATGTCAATTATAGATAACTCCATACAATATACACCAACAAGCAAGGCCTTGAAAGAACGTGAGATCAAGTTTTAAAAGATAAAGTGATAGATGGAAGAATTGACAAGGAAAGTGTAATATGCATATCATTTACATCAGGAAACACTAACACACATATGAAAAAAACTATTTGAAATAAGAACCTCTTATAACCAAAGAGAATATACTCTGATACACTTGCATACAATATCACAATAGATCCTTTATTGCAATAAAGAAACAACCAGTCAAATGAATCATGCACATAGACTGTAATCAAAGTAAGAGAACAAAAGATGATAAAGAAAAAGAGTATGATTTCCACTATTAAAAGTATCTTGGATCTTGTTCATACAATAAGGAGAAAACTTGTTCATACAATAAGGAGAAAATCTGTTACAAAACAATATCAAAACAATAGTTCTCAATCACACCATTCGAACCCCTCCTCAATCTTACAATGCTCTTTAAATAGCCTAAACTATCATTGTCAGCTCTACAATTCACATTCCAACTTCCTCATAGGATCTCTGTGTCTAATAGAAGTGTGGAAACAGATGTACAACAGAAAAGAAACAAACTGCTAATAAAAAGGAAGATGTTGCCAACGCATGCAACATTCTTTATTGGTTGATGATGTGTCCATAAGAGTGGATATTCTTTGAGACAACTGGCCTCCCAAAATGAAACTAACCCTCAGAGTGTTGGTATGCATCCATTTTAACATCTGGCAGTTATCTTTCCCTTCAAAATCTCCAAAAATTGAATTCACAGCGCAGCGTTGCAAACTGTCCAGAAATAACCAGTGAACTTTCCTGTAGTGGCCTATTTCATTTTACCAAAGTTTTTAACATCTCAAAATTGCATCAGGTGTCCAGCTATGCTACAAAAACTTCACTATCTTGATATATGACTAGAGGAAAACACCACAACTGTTGATCATGGTTTAAAACTCATAGCCATCACCAAAAATGTTGTAAAATGCATGAAATAGAAACTGTGACCAAAACTAATGCTGGTTATGGATGCTCAATGTCTTCATCTTTATATTTTAGTTTTGGAGCTTCTTTTGGTAGCAACCTTGGCGAGCATGTATAGGTTTCTTTTGGCCAATTCTTCTTTGGAAGGCTGCAACTCTGCCTCCAATTTTCTGATTTGAGCTTGATGTGATCTGTTCTGTCTATAGAGATTCCTAAGTTGCTTGTGAAGGGGCAAGAATATTTTAGCCAGAAACCTTGCCTTATCAATGTTTTCATGATACATGCCCATCAACTCCTTAAGCTTCTTCCTGGAATCCAAGTCCTCCTTTTTCAACTTATCAGCTTCAACTCTTGCTTCCTTGAGTTGCCTCTTGAGCCTCTTGAAGGTGGGATTGCTTTCATGCCGAGGAGTAGTGATATCAACTATTTCAATAGGTTGCTCAAAAGATTTAGATTTACCTTTTTTCTATGCTGAAGTCTCTGCTGCATCATCCTTCACAAGGACATTTTGCTTGGTTGGTGCTCTAGTAAAAGGCCTCCTAGATTTAACCTTGTCTATGGAAAGGGTGGGGAAAAAAACAACTTTTTCCCTTTTAAGCCTCTTGGTTTGCTTGAGGGAATATCCATAGGGATAAGATCTTCCATGGGTGAAGATTCTCTATCTGGAGGTTGTGAAAGACCCCATGATCTTGCTTCATTAGTGGCTCTGTCAGCTTTATCAGTCATAGTACACCTTTTCTTCTTGCTAGCCTCTGAATACACAACCCTCTCAACATAAGTAGGACTTTTTCTCTTGGACTGTGGAGTGGGGGAAACATCTAACTGAAACTGTGATGAAGTGAGGAAGGTTTCCCATTCATTGTTTTTCTTCCTCAACTCCTCCATTACTAACATATTAATAAGGCCAGAGTGAAAGACACTGGTGTCTACTTGCTTTGACTTGGCTTGAACTCTGTCAGACATCTTACCAATGCTTCTAAAAAGATAAAATGGAAGGCTCATGGATTCTTTTCCTGTGAAGTGTAACAACATCCTGATGTGGTATTGGTACACCATGTTAAACCTCTCCTCACATGTGAAATATCTCTGGATAACCCTCATCATCTTATCAAAACATTCAAGCATGTGGCTTCTAGGTACCCCTTTGTACAAGTTGTCCTCCTGATATTCTGGCTTAAGGAATTCCTTTGAGAAGGAAGAATTTAATGCCGTAGCTTTGAACCATTTCTCTGCACTATTGGGTATCTCTGTTGCAATAGAGATGGAGTGCTCTGAAACATCAAAATCTAGCCTCCCTACTTTGGTTTTAGTCCCATTAAAGTTGTGTGCAAACTCCTTGGCCACCTCTGGATGCTCCCTCTGTATCTTTTAACAAAAACTTATACAACCTATTGTTACCCATGATTTTGGTCATCATGATGATGTATTGATGATGGTGTACTCAAGCTCTTCATAAGAACTTTCTCCTGAGAAAAAGTTATTTTCATCTCTTTCCAGAAATCACATTTTTGAGGATTGTTCGCAGGCTGCTAGTATATTTGCCTGCGAGAATATATGATTCTCGCAGGCTGCCTTAAGCCAAAGTGCGAGAAGTTCGCACTGTGTTGAACTGCTAGGGTGCAAACTCTTTCTAAAGCAAGGAAAAAGATGAATTCTCGATGCTTCTAGAAGGAAATTTTCTAGAAGGATGAGATGGCATTCGAATGGTTATCCTAGTACTGGATTCCCTGATATTTTGGGATCATTCTTATCCAAGTAACCAATTCATTCTCTCCTATATATCAAGTGAATTCTCATGGAAAAGGTTAAGCAAGATTCATTGGAGAATTGGTGAAAGAATTGTGTGAAGGACTGATGCTACAACAACTTGGAGACTCCAGCAAGTTTATCCAAAGGAGTTGATCTTCTTCATGCAAGTGAGAAAGTGTGTGTGTCGGAGCCAAGGGCCATTGAAAGGAAGTTTGCGACATCAAGGCTCAGGTTGTAAGATTTACTTTTCATTAATATGATACAGTAATATGTCCCTTTCCCATAAAGCTATTTCCACTTTATTGTATAACTCCTTGATCATATACATAGATTGATCGTTGAATAGATTGTGCTTTCTTCACTTTGGTTGGTTTGTGTTGTCTTGGTCTTGACTGCACGAGAGCACTGGAGCGAAGCAGGAGCAACAAAGACCAAAGGAAGCGATAATAAGGTATGTTCTTTGTTCTGGCCTCCTATTTAATTCAATGGTCATAATCTAGGGAAAGAGTCATATTCTGTCTTGCTTTGTTCTAGATCTAGGTGGATCTAGAGAGATCGGTTAGTGTCCGCACCTACGGATTTATCCAATAACAAAATTGGCGACTCCACTAGGGAACAATCCCATTTTCTTTGTGACTATTGATTTTTTCTGTGGCCATTTGCTCTGGTTTCACTTTTCTCCTGTCCTATCAATCTCTGAGTCTTCAGGATATCCTGAGAGACCCTCTGGGTCCAGAAGCCTTTTCAAATTTTGTTTCATTTTCCCAATTTTTGATTATGTTCAGGCATTCTCGCACTACACTTCATTGCAGCCTGCGAGAACTGACAGGGTTCGCACTCAGCCTGTAGGTTTTAGTGCGAGGTTCTCGCACCCTGCTCAAGGGTCACCTGCGAGAATTAGTGATTCTCGCACTGTGTAATATTGCCTGCCTGCGAACACCATTTTTCAAAAGTTTGGATTTGAGTTTTGATATTTTCAACTGCCCAGATCAGTTTGATTACCTCTTATGAGTTTCTTGGACCATTGATTGATGTATTTCTTGCATTCATTTGCATGCATGAACAGTCTTAGGGTTTCAAGGATTTCTGGTCATTTGTGGCTCGACTTTCGTTTCTTGGCTTTTCTTGGCAAAACCATTCTCTCTGACTTCAGAATCTGAGTGTGTTTGATTAGTTAAGAACCAGTGATTGGTTGGAAGTTGAGTGTTTGGTTTTTCTCCTTTGCTTATTGGTTTGAAAGATCATTTTTGTTTTCATTGAGAAGACTACTTTGGTTTGCTCTTTATTTTTGCTTTCATTGAAAGAGTTGATTGAGTTTGTCATTGCTTGTTCATTTGGCTTTTGATTTTCAGTACTCTCGCTGTCATAGTGTGGGTCCTTTTTGAAAAGTGAACAAAAAGTTTTTCTTTCAAAAAATTCTTTTTCGTTTTAGAAAACATTGAAAATCAAATTATTGAGATTATTGAAGTATTTGAAAAAGAAACAATAGAGAGTTGTCATTTGATAAGTGATTGTTTGCATTTGCCTTTCAAAGGAAATTTTGCATTGTAGTTCAAGGTTGATCTGGAAAACTTTCTCTCTCTCCCATACATAGGATTCATTGAACGAAAAGTTGTATTTTTCATTATCCTCATTGCATTGTTGGGTCAGAGTCATACAACATAAGTTTCATTTCCATTACCTTTGAATAAACAACAGCTCTTAATAACACTGCGTAATCATAAAATTTATCTAGTAACTCTTTTCTAGGGCTCTTTTACACCAACATTTAGCTAGGCTAGCACTTTGGAGTAGGAAGAGAGATACACTCTCCAAAAGCACAAAATATACAATATCATCTTGTGTTAGGGAGTGTTAAATTCCATTTGCAACATCTTGTCCTGGGAAGCCCTTCTCACACAAGGGTCAAACACTAGGTCGCATTGATATTGGCAGAGTTACTCACCCTTCTTTGTTGATATCAGTGTAGAGATTGCATGTATTACGGAGATCACTCGGAGGTATACCCACAATGATGAGTGGAAGCCTTTTGAGTTGATTGCGGGCTAGATACCATGCCCTTGCATGTAGATTGGACCGTCGACTGTCCCCCCAGGTTTGATTGTTGTTGGTGGTGACTTTAGTGACCTTTCTCTCTAGGTTCTTACCTGAGGTAACTGTGGAGGGGAAAGTCTTCACGGTACCTGGAATTGACGTTGACCAAACTCACTTGGGATCCTTGGAGGGTATAGCCACGATTATGTGTGGGAGCTTGCACCAGGGTGTAAGTCCGTTAAGCAGGTCGTCAGTGTAACTTTTCCACCCTAGTCCAGCCCCTTCTCGTCTCGTTGTTGCGACGTTGGATTTCATCACCAACTAGTGGCTTCGACATTAGAAGGTCTTGTTTGCTTGGTGATTGCTTCCTAGATTTTGTTTACTAGCGTGTGTTGTTTGTTTCTCGAAGTTGACCATAGGATTTTCATCGCGAAGTTTGTCACTTGTTTACAATAGCTCCTCCACGTCATTCACGTAGAATGCAGGGTTTATCTCCAGAGCATCTGGACGGTTCTCAACCCTTGCCTACAGGTACACCTGAGAGCTCTCCTCGGCAGAGTGAAGCCATAGTCGTCACCACACCACAAGTGGAACGAGACTCTCTAGAACCTTTCCAAATTACTAATACTCGAGAGGATTTTTGACTTCACCCTGGTTCTGAGCGACCATTTATGCGATTACATTCTTTTGGAGAATTAGTTGTTACTTCTTCTGGATCACCCGTTGGGCCTTTTCCCGGTGTAGAAGGCCAAGATCCTTTTGGTCTGCAGGTGATTTTCGAAGGACCCATTTTGGTCTTGGTTCGCTTGTGGTCTTTGAAATCAACCCTCTGGTGTTTTCTGAGACAGAGACTGTACCGTTGAATGCCACTTATCACTTTATTGTCCCTGCCGAGATGGCCCATCTCACGACTACTACGAGTGTCACAACCGGGTTCACTGTAGCTGATCTTGCTCCTATAAACACACAGCGAACGCCCAATGTCACTCCGACACTACCACCCGGATACCATGCTTTGAATGATTTGTTGAATGCTTCTATTCCAACACCTCCGCAAACCCCATCCGGTTCTCCAGTTGGTCCTTATTTTCCTGGGCACCCTATTCCCGGTTTTCTTCCGACACTCCCTCAATTTCCTTCTGGCAATCCTAATCATAGTGGCACTATCCCGTCCATTACACAAAACTTGCAGATTCCTGTTGGTGGACAAGGTGGTACGATTCAATTTCCTCTTACCGGACACACTCCAATTACTACACAACCTTCGATTGGGACACAACTTCCGGTTGGAACTCCATCTATGATAGGGGGACCAACCCCACATTTTGGACAAAATATACCTCCCTCTTTGGCCCAATATTGGAATCAGATGATACAAAATCCTCCTCAAACGATTGGGGGGCAGCAGTTGCCTGTCCCTACTATAGGCCAACCATATCCTGGTATACCCAATCCTATTTGGGGTACAAATGCTCAAACTCAGGTCCCCGCTCAAACTCAAGGTTACAATCATGGGAGCTACTATCCTCTCCAACCACCACCGAATCTTTCCGGGTCTTCCCATTATGGGCAGACTTCTTACGGTCCTACTAGTTTTCCGACAGGACTTCCACCGCAAAGCCACCAGCACCTGCAGGTGAATCAACAGTTACCTTTTCTTGCTACTTTGGATTTGCCGGATTTGTCTAGGATTTTAAATGATCCTTTTCGTCACTCTCCCCAATGGCCTACTATGCTAGCCAAGCTTCCTTCAAACATTCCTAAATTCGACGGAAAAGTGGGAGAGGACCCCAATAATCACGTTATGAATTTTCACCTATGGTGTTCATCCAACTCGTTGATGGATGACTCTATTCGTTTACGTATTTTTCAACGAACCCTTACCGGTTCTGCTGCGAAGTGGTATATTGAATTGCCACGAGGTTTCTTCTCTGACTTCAATACCCTAGCTATGGCTTTCCTTACGCATTACCAGTTACCGATCCGTTATGATACGAGAACTGAGATTTTGAATTCCTTCAAACAGACTAAAGGAACTCATATATTTGATCACATCCATGAGTGGCGAAGGAGACGACGTCTCATTAAACTTGAACTCCCTGATCAGTTACTGGTAGAATGGTTTACAAAATCATTTGTGAACGAAATCGGTAAAGACATTGCCATGGGTGGCATTGTCACGGAAGAACAGGCTATAAGTCATGCTCAATATCTTGATCTCGTTTATTCTCAAACGGGAACACTTTATGATTTACTACCTGAGTTACCTCGTCCTAATGCTTCCAACACTTCAACTACTCTAGCTGCTTCGCATGCAGCTGACGGTGTGATTGGTACTGCCCAAGCTCAATCACATTCTGTTTCAAGCACAAACCCTAAATATTCTTCTTCTAATGTTCCAAATGCTCCATCTCCTGCCACTCCCACCGACAAAACTTCTGAGGTAAACGTTGTTCAATCTACCCCAGTCGGTAAAAAAAAATCTAAAAAGGGGGGAGGTAAGAATAAGGAGGGCAAAAATAATAATCAGACAGAGCAACCTAAAACTACTCCTGTTGATGATCGAGATAAGCGCAAACCCCATTACCCTTTCCTTATCTGTGGTGATGATCACTACATGAAGGATTGTCCACGACGTGCTGAGGTTACTAAGTTCCTTCAAGGAACCCCGAAACCACCTGCATCGACTATCTTGTCCCAACCCTTCCCGTCTCAACAACAGGGTCAGTTGGTCATTCACGATCAACCATCTTCTTCTACGTCATCATATGTTTTGATGTGTACTGGTGATTCTAAGAAGAACAACGTTGTGCTCACAACTCGAGCTAAATATTATTCTCCATCTAAGGAGAAGGTTGACGATTTACCTCCTGCTTTGGTACAACCATCTCCAGCGACTCCACCTACTAATGGTCCTCTTCATCTGGAACGACCGAGTCTTGATACAATTCTGTGACCACCCCCAAAAGGTGTCGTTAGGAAATCATCTTTCAATCCTCATGTTTGTGCGGCCTAGAACTACAGCATTATTGAAGATCTGGCCCAGGCACCTTCAGCGATGTCAGCCCTTGAAGTCCTTTAGTCTTGTCCTGCAAAACGGAAGGCACTGTTGAAAGCTATAGGTGAAATTGACTCGACCGATACGAATTTAATAGTCTTTGACTTGGAAGATCACATTCCAAGGTTACCCCCTCAACTCGCATTTCAAATCCAAGTTGTTGTCTCTGACAAGAACATTTGTCGAACTGTTATTGATGAGGGTGCCTCGACGTGTGTTATGTCTCTTGCTTGTTGGAAAGCCATTGGCTCTCCTCCTTTGAATGAATCTCAAAACACTCTTAAAGCCTTCAATGGCTCTGGTTTTAAGCCCTACGGTGTTCTCCCTTCGTTGCCTATCACGTTAGAAGGTAAAACGATCCAAATCGAAGTGGAAGTCTTTGATGCTCCCCTTGATTATAATCTTTTACTTGGCCGTAGCTGGATCGATTCCATGCACGCCGTTGTGTCAACACTTTTTCATGTAGTACGTTTCCCTCATCAAGGAAAGGTTTTTACCGTTGATAAACTTGCCTTCTTCAATTTTGATACCCGTACTGGCAACGTGCCGTTTATTGCTAAAACCCCGCTGGGTTACGAGAATGTCGGTGTAGGCCTTTTAAAGGACTCCTCATTAATGGGTACTTTTCCCATTCCACCGCTCGATGTTCCACGCCTGTCTGTTGCTTCTATCAACATGATCTCCACCGTGCCTCACGAACTTCCTGCGTCACATGACCCTTGGATTGTCCCTGACCCTGGAGATCATCTTCGTTTCGACGAAGCAATGTCGTTAAGTCCGGTTGAATCTGCCTATCAGGCCATTCAATCGGCAACACCTTCTACCCCCTCTCTTGATGAGTTGTCTCCCGATCCTTTTCGTGTTATTTTTCCCACTGACAAGTTGATCATGTCCGTCATGGAGGACACCCCTTGGGACGATGGGCATCATCGTTTCGTATTATTTCTGGAGAAACACACTCTTGAGAACTACCAACGGATTTCGATTCCGTCGACCGTTGTTGTCATCTTGACGGTTCCCCCGACTACACACGATGTGTTTGTTGAAGGGAACTTAAGCAATATCTTGCCCACGATTCCCATTGACATATCCATTAAACCTGGGATTGTTTAGAATGTCCATATTGGTGCTTCGTGTTCCGCTGACAAAATAGTCACCTATACGTCTCTATTCAAAGAATTTCATGACATCTTCCCCTGGAGCTACGAAGATATGCCAGGTATCGACCCTGCAATTGTTGTACATGAAATTTAGACATATCCTGACGCTAAACCCGTCTGGCAACGCCTTCGTCCAGTTCACCCATGTAAAGCGGTTGCTATCAAGCTCGAAGTTGAGAAACTTCTGAAAGTCGACTTTATTTATCTGGTAGCTCTTACAGAATGGGTTTCCAATCCTGTCCTGATTGACAAGAAAGGCGGCAGTATTCGTGTATGTGTTGATTATAGGGATATTAACAAAGCTTGTCCCAAGGACAACTTTCCAACCCCTTTCGTCGACCAGATTGTTGATGACTGTGCCGACAGTGAAAGTTTCTCTCTCATGGATGGTTTCTCCGACTATAATCAAATTAAAATTGCTCCTGAGGATCAACATAAGACTGCCTTTATTTGTCCTTGGGGTACTTTTGCCTATAGGAAACTTCCTTTCGGTCTTAAGAACGCGGGCGTGACATTTCAACGTGCTATGTCTTATGCTTTTCATGATATCAAGCACATCGTTCAACCCTATTTGGACGATTTACCCGCTCATTCTATGCGCAGAGTCGATCACCCTACCCATCTCCGAGCAATTTTCATTCGTTGTCGGTTCTATCATATACGTTTAAATTCTCATAAATGCGATTTTTGCGTCAAATCCGGTCATCTTCTAGGTTTTATCGTTTCATGTCAAGGGATCCGGGTGGATCCTATTAAGGTTGAGGTGATTCTTAATCTTCCTCCTCCTTCTACATTGCGCCAGTTGCAAAGTTTGCAGGGGAAAGCAAACTTTCTTCGTCGTTTTATCCCTAATTACTCCGAGATCACTCGTGGTTTTACGTGACTACTAAAGAAAGATTCAGAGTTCGTCTGGGATAGCATTGCTAACAGTGCTTTTGAAGCTTTGAAGTTGTCCCTAACACGAGCTCCACTTCTCTTTCCTCCCGATTACAATCGCGATTATTTCCTTTATCTTGCTGCCTCGGAGTACACTATTGGCATGGTTCTCATCCAAGAGAATGATGCGCACGACGAACATGTTATTTACTACTTGAGTTGGAATCTCACACCAACTGAAATCAAGTATCAACATGTCGAAAAACTGGCCTTGGCTGTCGTTCAAGTTGTCCAACGCTTCCGGCACTATATCCTCTCACGGAAAACTACGGTGATTTCTCATTGCAACCCTATGCAACATATTTTGACACGTCAATTGATAGGGGGCAAATACTCCAAATGGATTGTCATACTCTAGGAGTTTGACTTGGAATTCAACCACGCCAAGTCCAAGAAATCCTTAGTTTTTGCTGAGTTGATATGCGATTTTCCTCACTTTGCAACGAAAAATGTAGCAGTTGATTCATTAGCCGATGAATCTCTTTTCCTTATTAGCACTGACAATATTTGGTATGGGGATATCATTATATATCTCCAAACCCAGACTTTCTGGCCTGCTTTGTCTAGTACTGAACGACGTCGCATACGCTATCAAGCTCGTCAATACATTATCCTTGGGGATACTCTTTACCGTCGGGGAATTGACTCTGTTTTTCAACGTTGTCTAATGTTCGACGAAGCTGAGAAAGCTATGAATGAATACCATTCCGGAGCATGTGGTGGTCATATGTCTGGGTATGCTACTGCCCAGAAGATCTTACGCGTAGGGTATTTTTGGCCTTCTTTGTTTAACGACTGCATTACTGCCGTTCAGAAATGCCATGCCTGCCAAACCTACAATCAAAAAATTCAGTCAGATCCTGCTCCTCTTCACCCTGTGGTCTCAGTTGGTCCTTTTGCGAAATGGGGCATCGATTTCATGGCATGTCATCCTCACTCGACCGGGGGACATGGTTACATTATTGTAGCCATTGATTACTTTACAAAATGGGCCGAGGCGATGCCGACATTCGATAATACTGGAAAGACTGTAGCTTTGTTTCTTTTTAACCACGTCATAGCTCATTTTGGTGTCCCCCTAGCTATCGTCACTGATCACGGTAGCCACTTTAGAAATTTTGTGATGTCTGAACTTACTGAGAAGTTGGGTCTTCGCCATGATAACTCAACGCCCTATTATCCACAAGCTAATGGTCAAGTCGAAGCGATCAACAAAGTTCTCATAACTATGCTCTGACGGATGATAGGAATTCATAAAACAAGTTGGCACACAATGTTGTTTCGACATTGTGGGCATACCAAACATATGTCAAATCTGCTACTAGGTTTACGCCTTTTTAGTTAGTCTATGGTGTGGAAGCCATTCTTCCTATAGAATGCGAGATACCCTCTTTGAAACTAGATGTTGAACTCCTACCCAACACTTATGCTGAAGAAGAACGTCTATTGTATCTATTGCGATTAGAAAAAACTCGACGTGATGCCACCCTAGTAATAGAAGCCCAGAAAAAGCGTGTTAAGGCCCAATACGACAAGCATGTCAAGCCTTGCATTTTTTTTCCAAAGGTGATCTTGTTCTTCTTTATGAACAGGATCGAGATGTGTTAGGAGCTGGGAAATTCGAACCCATGTGGCAAGGTCCTTATATTATTCGCCGAGTTTTGGACAAAGGAGTGTATGAGTTGGTAGATTATGATGGTATCCCTTTGAGTGAACCCAGGAATGGGTTGTACTTGAAGAAGTACTATGCATAAATCATCTGTGCACAAGTACTTGTATTTTTTGTATCATACTTTTAGTGTGTTACTATAGTTTGCTTTGGTCGTTATCTGGTCTCTGCCCTTATGTGACGTTATGTTTGATTTCCAGATGTCGGAGTCTTCGCTACCCTATATTGGCTTCGCTGATGGTGCTAGCCGTAGTACTCGGAACCTTGCTTCCGCTACGTGGGAAATCTATGCCCCAACAAACGAACTTGTATCTTTACGAGGTGTGTGCCTTGGCCGTGCGACCAACAACATTGCAGAGTATAGCGTCGTTATTGAATTATTGGTTGATGCTATCTCGCTCGAAATTCGTCATTTGGTTGTGCGACTTGACTCGCAGCTTGTAGTACTACAGTTAAGTAATATCTACTCTATTCGAAGTCCTACTTTGTTACGGGTGTATTTGCGAATTCGCCTCTTGGAACGTTATTTTGATCACATTGAATATCATCATATTCCTAGATGTCTAAATACATTAACAGATGCATTGGCTAATTATGTATTGGATAGACATTTGAATCATTTATAAATCAAACACATCGAAATTCACACAATATAAAGAAAACCAATAGAAGCTGTCTGTATATATAACGATCAAAAGAGTTTTTTACAAAAAGTTTGTCCGAAGACCAAAATGTCAAAAATTGAAGCTTATAGCTTCTACAATGTGACGTCATGGATGACGTTCATGGTAACACACAACTTCTCTAGAAACCATACGAAGCAGTCGACTCATAGATGATGATACCCCTACCGTATGACGCTGATCGCGTCGTGGAACCTCTTCCAGAGTCATGTCTGGAATGTCTGCAGTCAAGCCCTCTAGATTCTGTTCCACCACTTCATAATCCTCAGCATACTGTGGTGCTGTCGTTACCTCTCCTCGCTGCTGGATGGGAGAAGTGTCGGGAGGTCTATAAGGTCCAACATCTGTGTTATCAACAAACGATTTTGTATTAGTCTTTAGATGAACATATAAAAAAAAAACATTTGAATATGATAAAAATTCACAAAACATTTAAAAAGCGAAAAATGTGTGTACTTCTTACCAAGGTCTCTCCACTGAGCATCCTTAGGTAATACCAAATCCGTATCTCCTCGGAAATCCAGCCCAACATAAGCGTAGTCATCAACCATCAACATCTGTGGTTGAAGGTAGTCAAAGAAAGTATCATCGTACTTGATGATCGGTCCTGCTACGTGTCGGGCCATGAGCCGACACCATCTCAGCATCCTTGGATCCCTGGTACCCGGTATATTCCACTCAACTTGTAACCTTAGTAATGGGACCCGCTCAAGGAAGAAGGATACCAGCAAAGATCCGTGCTCGAATTGCTTCAGGTCACCCCGCCTACATTTGGTTAATTTCTTTTTTATACTGCACAGCACAACATCTGCCCAGTTGAACACTCGAGGCTCAGTACACTCAATAACATACTGAAAGTAGCTCTATAATGCCATGTGAGGAGCATAACTCCCAGCCATCCGAGCTATAGTGAAAATGATAGTACGAAGGGTCAAGTCTTGTACCCCCCAGATAACCACCTTTCCTTTCTTTCTCTCAGCCTCGGGTACACAGTGTAAATTGCAGTACTCACTCATCTTTAGCCCACCACCTCTACTACCGGTCAGGCTCACATAGTACCCGCGCTGGGACAATCCAGTCAAAAATTAAATGTCCTCAATGTCTAAGGATAGTGTATGGACCCCCACACGAAACACCTGTTGATCTGGGTCCCACATATGCACCAGGTACTCTAATAGTCTGACTTGGGCCCTCATGCCCGGGATGCGAAAGTACTTCAAGATCCCACAATCTCTCAAAGAAGCTATGGTAGGTGGATGATTTTCGGCCATTGCATTGTCCTCTTCATGTTCCCTTTCACGCCACTCAAGCACCATGTTGATGGCCAATTATCTGCACAAGGAATACAATAAGAGGATTAATAACTTTTTTCGTGCTTTTGATATTTTTCATTGGGTAAATATTTAAAAAAAATTTGGGCTTTGCGGTTCTCACAGGTGCCCTGTGTGCACAGTGCGAGAACCTCACAGGTGGCTTGAGGCTCACCTGCGAGAACTCATCATTCTCGCAGGCCCCGTATGGGCTACCTGCGAGAATGGCAACGGGCATGTAGGGTTTACAAAATCAACTTAAAAATGAAAATTTAACCAATGAAATTACAAAATTAAACCATGAAAGTGTTAAGGATGAAGAGCTTACATAACTGTCACAGACGGCTCGCTGAATGGTCTCTCGTAGCTCCCGCAATATGATGCCGAAATTGGAGGGTAAAAGAGTGGTTTTTTGAGCTCAATAGTGAAATGTAAAAATGGTGTGGTAAAAAAGAGTATTTACTCCTTTTATTTACTTTTACTATATCATTTTGGTTTTTTATGATTATTTATCAATTAAACCCTAATCCCTAATGTCATGTTGAGTGTAATTCTTGCAGGTGTGATGGCCTTGATGATCAAATATCGGGATATGGACATAGTTTTTCTTTTACATCGTGTGTTTTGATTGTTTTTTTATGGTTTTTACATAAAACCTCGAGCGTCGTTTTTGTTCGTTCTTGCGCTCATAAATACATGAGAATGTGATCGAGCATACTTTTATCACTTTTTCGGGCTCAACGAGGTTATACGAAAAAGGAACCCCCCTGGAGTCCTCTTTAAGCTCTTTTCAGACTCTCTAAACATGAAAAGATCGCCGAGTGACCTTGCTATTTTCACGCTCGATAAAGTATTTGAAGTAAGCGTCTGGTGAGTGATAATTTATCTCTTTTTCAGTCTCATCCAAACTATTTTACGAAAAAGTAACTGAGAGAGTTCTCTTTTAAGTGTTTTTCCAAACTCTATAATCTTGAAAAACCTTTGAGTTTTCTATCTCTGGACTCGTTAAACAAACATTGCCAAACCCGTGATGGGACCGAACCACTCCTTTTTAGGGTTCGTTAAAAATACTCCGAGGGACTTGTCCGAAGGATGAGCTTACATCAACAAGCACATTTTATCCTCCTCAAGCTTGCGTAAAAATAAAGAGGTACTCGCCAGAAATGGTGGGGGAAAATTTGGGAAAGGTATATGTTTTTATCTTCATATTGATTGGCAGTAAGTGTCACTCTTGAACATGACACCCCCTATTCATAACATTTGAAGCCGGTTTGGGAAATCCACTTGTCTCTCATTCGATTTTTACAAGGTCATTCCCTGTGTCGTCTTTGAGTCAATGCTGCCAAATCATTGGTCGTGTCGTTCATATGTTCAAGAGAAGTCCATCCGAAACCTATATTGAGTCGGCCATCTGCAGTTATCCGTTCTCTCCGTGTCGACCTTCCTTGTGTCCAGTCCAATTCACATCATACTCTGTTTCACCTTCAAAATCTGTTACTCATTTCGTGTCATTGATGGGGGATACATCAAGGCCCTCCTATGACGAGTTTTGTTCTGTCGACTTCAGCTCATTATCTGGAATCAAGACTTAGAAATTATTTGGTACCTTGGAGCTTGCATGACTCAATGGCAAGTTTCCTCGCTTTCGACAATGGGTTTACATCATTGACCCCCTAATCGAAAGATTCCATCGGATGTTCGACTTCAACTCATTTATTCACACTCGGTGGATTGTGCTATGGTACCTTGGGAGTCATTGACATCAATGGTGATTTCCCTCGCACTTGTTAACGGTTTCATCAATGACCGGTAATCAAGTGGTTTCTACCATGTTCGACTTCAACACATGTAATCACATGGTTAGATTCGT
>ML786979.1:379954-397107 GCA_009831015.1 Picea engelmannii
GGAGTCATTGACATCAATGGTGATTTCCCTCGCACTTGTTAACGGTTTCATCAATGACCGGTAATCAAGTGGTTTCTACCATGTTCGACTTCAACACATGTAATCACATGGTTAGATTCGTACTTTGGGCAAAGAGATTTAAGGCCCTGGGTATCATCTTTGTGATCCAGGTTGCGATGGAGGATGTATAATTTGTGACACATAGATCCACTGTGTATGTCTCGTGGCTATGTTGTCTTGATTTGAAATTTCTCGCATAGATCCACAGTGTATTTCGGTGGCTATGCTATATTTTGATGGCATGGATCCACAGTGTATGATTGGTGGCGATGACCCATGTCTATAATGTCATCAGTTTGTGATCTAAGTATGGCAATGCCTACCTCAGAATTGATATATATAATATTCTGCAGATGCTTGGTTGTTCGCAGGTTTCCGATTAGGTGTGCTCCTGGTTCCCGACACACACATGCAACTTACAAAGTCTATCGGTTGTCACTGGTTCCAACTTCATACTTTGAGGGGCATTCTGTTACCCATGATTTTGGTCATCATGATGATGTATTGATGATGGTGTACTCAGGCTCTTCATAAGAACTTTCTCCTGAGAACAAGTTATTTTCATCTCTTTCCAGAAATCACATTTTTGAGGACTATTCGCAGGCTGCTAGTATATTTGCCTGCAAGAATATATGATTCTCGCAGGCTGCCTTAAGCCAGAGTGCGAGAAGTTCGCACTGTGTTGAACTGCTAGGGTGCGAACTCTTTCTAAAGCAAGGAAAAAGATGAATTTTCGATGCTTCTAGAAGGGAATCTTCTAGAAGGATGAGATGGCATTTGAATGGTTATCCTAGTACTGGATTCCCTGATATTTTGGGATCATTCTTATCCAAGTAACCAATTCATTCTCTCCTATATATTGAGTGAATTCTCATGGAAAAGGTTAAGAAAGATTCATTGGAGAATTGATGAAAGAATTGTGTGAAGGACTGATGCTACAACAGCTTGGAGACTCTAGCAAGTTTATCCAAAGGAGTTGATCTTCTTCATGCAAGTGAGCAAGTGTGTGTGTTGGAGCCAAGGGCCATTGAAAGGAAGTTTGCGACATCAAGGCTCAGGTTGTAAGCTTTACTTTTCATTAATATGATACAGTAATATGTCCCTTTCCCATAAAGCTATTTCCACTTTATTGTATAACTCCTTGATCATATACATAGATTGACTGTTGAATAGATTGTGCTTTCTTCACTTTGGTTGGTTTGTGTTGTCTTGGTCTTGACTGCACGAGAGCACTGGAGCGAAGCGGGAGCAACAAAGACCAAAGGAAGCGATAATAAGGTATGTTCTTTGTTCTGGCCTCCTATTTAATTCAATGGTCAGAATCTAGGGAAAGAGTCATATTCTGTCTTGCTTTGTCCTATATCCAGGTGGATTTAGGGAGATCGGTTAGTGTCCGCACCTACGGATTTATCCAATAACACCTACCCTCTGAAAGGCTTCTCTGAACAAAGGTTTAGAGTTAAGGAGATGCATATCATAAGGCTCTATCCTCACAATCTCCCCTCCCTTGTGATCCTTCTTGTGTTGTTGACTATCCATATCTACTATTGGAAGAATGCTTTCTGTAAATTTTATGACAACTAGGTTTGTAAAAACAGATTGTATAGGGATTTAGCGTTTTAATGACATAACTGTTTTCATAAGGCTCACCTTGTCCTAGTATTTATACACATCAAGGTATGATATGGAGCACACTTCAAACAAGAGGGATAAATTAACACCAAATGAGATTTATAATAAAAGGAAGTTAAGGAGAATTCTTTGCTAAAACAGGGTTTTCATCAGAATAAAAATTAGTTGGCAACATTAATGATGTATGCAATTTCAGGCTATGTTTTGCAAACGATTTGGCCACACACTTTAGGCTTGATAGTGGTCTTTTCAATGGAATAAGATTATATTTAAAAAATATGCAAAATTCAGGGGTTTCAGCAGTTCTGGAATAGAGTGTTCGCAGCGCCAGAACAACCAGTTTGCATCGTTGAGGTATTTCAGAGGAACATGTGGCTTTTTAGTAGAGGAAAATATGCTTTGAGGTATAGGTAACAATATGAACCGATGAGCATAATTCAGGGTGCCATGGACAAGGGTTTTAAGGTTGGCAACATGAAGGTTTAAACAGTTTGTAGTGCCAGTGCATAAGGCAACACAAAACCCCTCTTTCAACCTTTGAACAGTGTAGAGACCATCAAGAGTACCTGGTAAACATGGTTATGATGTTGATGCCTATAATCTTGAGTTGATCTGTTTGCAAGTTATCCAAACTCCAACGATCCTCTTTAGCCAATTTGCAACATCTGGTTCGCAGTGCCAAATTCAAACTCAAATTGTGCAGCTCAAGGAGACTGTTAGAAGATATGTGACATAATCCTTGAAAAGTTGGTTAAAAGATGGTGCCGAAAACAATGAAATCCTCTTTGACAATTTCCTTAATTGCAATGATGACAAATGAATGCTTGAGGTACTCGTGAGTACGATGCAAACTCTCCTAGTAAATTGGAAACAAATAAAATTGACCTTGACTTGGCATCTAAATGGTTGGATAGTAACAAAGAAATGCTTGTGTACATTTTGGAGGCATGACATGTTATAGCAATGATTTTAAAATAAAAAATGTAACTCATAAGTACCATTAACCTTGTGATGATGAAAAAATTCATGACATAAGGCTAAACATAACTTTCATAGTATTCAACTACACACTATATGCTTCAACCAAACCTACCCCAACATGCAATTGTTCACCTGATCATATAGATTGTTGTAGCATACTTTGTAGCAATGCTAAGCATGAATGACAATTGCCAACTCGCCATCATCCATGCATCCATTTCCACAAATGATCGACGATTGTCAAATTGTAGATATTTAAAAATGGGATGGGCCTCCAAAATCCCAAAATCCACTCAAGACACATGGTGCAAATCCTTGGATTGTGGAGGGTGGAAAGCGATTTGGAAAACCATGAGTGGTGGTTTTAACTTATGGTGAAGGTGAAGGTGTACGAGAGTGGTGGTTTTAACTTATTTGACAATTTTTTGGTGGCAATATCTCTATATAAGCTTTATAAAAATAATAGCCAAAGTTTAAATAAAAGATAAGGTAATAAAACTTTTGCTTTGACATGAGGTTAATGTGGATGGGTTTATTTAAGGTAGAACTTTGGACTTGGACATCGGATGGCGCACTTTAGGATGGGACTTGAGACATTAATAAAGTGAATTTTATTTTTCAAATTTCTGTATTCATTTTCATGCACATTATTATATAGTTTTTAATATTTATTAAGTTTTGTTTTAGTGTTTTGTTATTTGTGATATTTTTAAAAATATTTTAATATTTTTTGGTAAATAAAAAATCATATGATCAATGTATAAATAATTTCATTAATAGCTATATATTATATTTTAAATCTGAAGTTAATTTTTATTTTATTATTATTTAATATTTAAATTTAGATTTAAAATTTTTAATTCTTTATTAAGTTAAAAATTCTAATTATATGTTTTTAATTCAAAGTCATATTCTAATTTTATTGCTTTATATATAGTATTTCTATATCAATGTGTTGTGAAGGTTTTAGTTATTTGAGTTGTGTTTCTTTTCATTTTCCTTGAAGGTCAAGTGGAGACTCTCCCATCATGTTTGCATCATTTTTAGTTCCATGTCTTTTTGAGGGTGTGATAAGTCTTTTAACTGAATTTACAATCTTGTAACTTTCATTTTTTTTTCCTTGGGATTTTGTATTAGACTTTGACATTGTTGTGTCATGCACTACAACCTTCCATTTTCTTAAAATCTATCTCCATAATCCTCTCAAGAAAATGGGGCCCCTTGTATTTGTTTTGACTTTGAAAAAATTCCTCTGGTTTATTCATCTTGCTATAAAAAATTGTTCCTCAAGCTTCACCTTTCCTAAGATTTCATCCCTCAAATTGGAGGCACTTGGAAATTTTGAGATTGTGTCTTTTTTATGTTTCGACAAAGTTGATTGAAACTCCTTTGATGTACATCGGAGGAGTCACCTTCAAATCCTCCGATACACATAGGAGGAGTTTCCCTAAACTCTGTCGACGAGCTTTTGCAAGATCTTCCTTTTCCCTCTGATCGACCTTTCAATCACATTAGTTGCTGGCAACTCCTCCAATCTCCTTGGAGGAGTTGTCTTTATTTTCTCCAACAAAATTAGGCACACTTCGTGCTAAGTTATCCGATGTGCATCGAAGGACTTCCCACAAAGTCCTATGATGTACATCAGAGGACTTAGTCCCATCTTCATTGATTTTTAAATACCACCAACTACATTTAATGAACAGACTCACGCGAGTTACTATATATGGACACTCTATCTCGCATGATTAATATCATTGCTTTGATTGTCAAAAGGAAAATAGTAGGATTCGAATCACCAAGCACCGAGATTGGAGTTCCTCAGCCCCTATTACCTGCTCAACACATGTCATTAAAATTCTAGGTAATCCCTAGATCTACCGTTTACAATCTAGGGTTAGGGTTATTTTTGTTATCTTATGTTTATCTATTGCTACCCAGGGGATCCAAGGTCTCCCCATGACCACTACAACTATTTTATTTACATCTCTTTCTTGCTATTACCCTATGCTTCCCCTTTGTTGGATTTCAAATTATCACCAAATCCTTCCCAAGTCGAATCATCCGCTTATATCTCACCATAGTCTAGACCTGCATATATCACCGACAATACTTTCATTAACATGGCCCTAAAACTAACCTTACCGCCTCTGGTGTATTAACATGAAGCAACGATGACCTCAACCTCAGTCATCGGCAAGCTCAAATACCTTGATTGAATTTTTGTTTCCAAGCTTGGTTTAAACCATACAATGGAACTTAGTGTCAAACAATACAAATTCCTCATTGTTGGGGGGTTGCCGCAGAGCTTTTTCTCCCAATTAAAAATCCTCATCTTAACTCCATCAATGACTATCAACATAGTTAGTATGAATTTCTCTGACTAACCACGGAGGAGTTAGACCCAACTTACTCGATTTATCTAAGTCATTGGAACATATCTCGTTAACTCCTCTGATCAAATCGGAGGAGTTCGTTTTAACTCCTCTTATGTGATCATAGGAGTTCCCCTTAACTTCATTGATTCTCTTATCATAGCCTTCATCGAGGGTTTTCTCTTCAACCTTCCTGACATATATCAGAGGTTTTACCGTTAACTATGCCGATGATTTTTGGAGACTTTCACATGAACTTCACCTATAGAGTTCAGAACATTTTGCGCCAACTGTGTCGATAGTCATCGGAGCACTTGTCACTAACTTCTCTGATTTGCATCAGATAAGTTGATATTAACTTGTCTGATTTTGACTTTTAAGCATCTTTTGAGCCTTTTATTCCCCAATCTTCACCAGATTGCTCACCATGCCTGCTATCATTTTATTGTCTTCAGACAACGATCTCCCACCAAGCATCAATTCAAGTGAATCCTCAGGTACCTAGAGATACTTAGATAAAATTTTGTATTATATGTGATTTTAATATCCACACTAATCACACCTTATTTTTGCAGGTCCAAATATGTCTCCTAAGAAAAAGACAGTTGTAACATATTCGACCCCTAAGTATCCTTTCTAGGGATGGGGCATTAAAATTTCACTAACTTTAGTCGTCTTGAATCATCTCTCTGAGATCTCCATTCAGTTCTACTCAACTATAGCTCTCTGACGACTACTATCAGACTCAAAACCTAGCTTTGGATTGCAAGTTATGGCCTCCCTAATTTCTTTGATAATTATCAGACATGGGCCACGTGGTGCCCACGTGGCTCCATCTCATTCGTACCGCACACCCGAGTTCCTACATCCATGGGGGAGGTTCATCCACTGTCCAATCCAACGACAGGACACAATCTTCATTTAACGCATGAGCTAGAGGGAAGTTCAACGTTCAGTGCTTCAGTGTTGAACATCCCTTCTCCTTTCTGCACACCTATACTTTGGAGTCCTGAATTCTCGAACTCCTGAAGGAGCCCAAAATATTTCCACGTGGCTCCAACCTTTGGGCCTTTCGGCTTATCCTCGATATTGGACCCAAAACCTATGGAGTCCTGAAGTCTCGGACTCTCGAAGGGTCCATCCTCGCACATGGTGATGTACTAGATGCAAAGGTAAGGGCAAGTGGACCGAATAAATAGGTGCCATGGATGACATGAAGTAAGGCAGAGATGACACGTGGCATTTACAGTGGGTGACATGTGTCACATTTTAATGGGCATATAGGGTCTGTGAAACGTACGAATCCAGGTGACACATGGCACATCAACTGTGGGTCCATGTCACCCTAGGTGATGTTAGCGTACCATGTCACCCCAGACTGATAGCCTTCCAAACCCGTCGATCTCACGGTCAAGGTGTGTCTAGGTAACCCCTGGATATATGACCTCCATTACTTCGTAACTTTGGTGTTCAAGGGATCCGTGGTGTGACTTCCTCCTAGCTCCCAGAGTGGTCAATGTCGGGTTGACCATGGTCTAGATCTAACGGTCAGGGGAGATCCTGAAGGGTCCCTATATCTACTATCCTCATCACTTTGCAACTCCGACCTTTGGGGGTTTCAACATTATGGCCTCTTCACTCTTCCAAAGTAGGACTTTGTTGAAGTACCATAAGTGGGCCCATCCACTGGTTGATCGGATGGGTAAGAGGAGTTCTAAATGAACTCCACAGATCCACGACTCTCATCACTTCATAACTCTGACGTTCAAGGAGTTTTGTCCTATAACACCTCTATTCTCCCAAAGTAGGACTTCGTCGAACTTACCTCGATGTATATCCAACGACCAAGGGGACCCCTAAATACCCTAGAATCTGCGGCTCGCGTTACTTCGTGATTGATGAATGGATCATGGTTTAACAGTGGGGCAAGTATATCTTCCATGGTTAGGGAGACTGCTAGGCCCCAGTCAACCTCATGGTTAATCGAAATCATCAGTTTCCTTAGGTCAGTTTACAAATGGTAGGGTCATAATACTCCAGAGTTCCGAAGCTAGAAGGGCTTAGATCCTTTCGAGCATAGCACAGGGTTCCTAGACCTTGGTCATATGAGTCCTTTGAAAAATCTCGTGGGTTACGTGCTAAAATTTTATCCATGAATTGGTTAAGGACACATTCATGAGCCCTCAGTCGTATGGGTGAAAGGTCTAAAGGAGGCGCACTCCTTCCATAGAGTTTGAACTTGGAATTCCCGCGAAGGTAGATTCAAGAGGTCGGCGAGACTTAAACATTCAAGTGAATCCTACCCCGACTCGCTTGCACACTTTCATCCCATAACTCTCTAATTGCTAAGTTGAGGCAAGCAAAATACCATTCAAAAGCATAGGTTCATAGAGAAACAATACATATATCTACCTTAATCATTCAATACATAACTCAGTCATAGACATATAAATATATTCAATCATAATTTCCATTTAATACACAAAGCATGAAAATACTTATCAGAAAACCAAAAATCATGAAGCAACTACTGAAAGGGGTACCTGTTTCCACCCAACCATAGGCACAACTACTCCTAAATAGATTTATAGCTGGCCACCCCCAAGCTAGAACATGATGCTCTGAGAGAGACTCTTTCTTCTTGCTCAACGACAATCAGGGATGGAGGTTACTCTCCTCCTCCCACGGGATCTTGGCCACTGATTTTCTCTGTACCAAGCAATGAGGTCTACACTAGTACTTCCAATGTCACTCATCAACCCCATTTATCAGCTTGAAACACAAACCCTGCCCACAACTCCTTACGCCTAGAACGAGCTTATTTCCTAGTTCTTCTTCGAACCAGAGAGTTGCAATACTCTTTTATCTTCTCGAGATTGGTCTTTCAATTCTGCCTCCTCGCATATCTTCCTCTGCCCACAAATTATCTCTTTTCTTGCCTTCCTCAGCAAGGTTGCATGGGTTTGAATCCCCAACTCATGGTCAGGTCTGAAACCCTTGCAGATGGGTACTCTGTCCCATCTTCTCATTAACTCTTGAGGTGGACTCTTCTAACTACCATTCTGACTGGTAATTCATTTATGGGTCAGAGGACTGTTTTGAGTCTGATTCATTAAATCCAGTAAGGTACTAGTTTGGTGGGGGGTCATCTCAACCATTTTCGGTTCCCCTCACCATCTCTCTCATAGCACCATGGTCTATCTTGGCAAACCCCCCTTTCAACAGTTATGCAACACTATCCATTTTCCATTAATAACAAAAAATGCATACATTGAACTTTTATAATGAAAAAGGTTCATCCAATCCATCATTCACACATATCTAGTCTGCCATAGTCTCTTGGATAGTTACAGTTATATTTTCAAACTGGGGGAAATAGGGGTATTATAATCCCCTCCCCCTTAAAGTAACATTGTCCTCAATGTTCTACCTGTCGATGTGCTATATATGTACAGAAGTAAACAAAAATGGATATGCTTGTTTCATGGCATCCTCCATTTCTCATGTAGCTTCATCTGGACCAAAGGGTTTCCACTGCACCTTGACATGTGCAATGGTTCTATTCCTGAGTGATATTTCCTTCGTGTATATTATGCATTGTGGTTCTAGCAGGAATTCTCCCATTGGTTCCACTTGAATCATAGACCAATCAATTATATGATTAGAATCATTTACATATTTCTTCAATAATGAAACATGGAAAACATTATGTGCCCTCACTTTGGGAGGAAGCACCAATCTGTATGCTACAAGTCCCACTCTATCCAAAATTTCAAAGGGTCCACAATATTGAAGTGTCAACTTGGCACAGGCTCCCATTCTCAAGGAGCTTTTCCTGGGTCTATCTTGGAGATACACATGATCCCCTGTTTTGAACTCTCTAGGAGTCCTCTTTCTGTCTGCATAGATTTTTTTTCTATACTAAGCCACTTTCAGATTTTTTTTTACCTGAATTACCTGTTGTTCCATTTCCTTTATCATATCTAGCTCGATTGTAATTATTTATATTGGGTTATCCTAGTTGATTGGAATCTTGCACTGTCTACCATAGAGGGCCTCAAAAGGTCTCATCTTCAATGACTCTTGATAACCATTGTTGTAGGCAAACTCTACGAGTGGTAGGTAGTCTTCCCACTTCTTAGGCTGATGCATTACATGCATCGTTAACATGTCCTCTAACACTTGGCTTACCCTCTCTGTCTGTCCATCAGTTTGAGGGTGATAGGTTGTACTAAATAGCAATTTAGTTTCAAAACCAACAAACAAAGATTTCCAAAAGCTTGAAGTAAATTTCGTATCTCTGTCAGATGTGATCTCCTTAGGCATGCCATGCAACCTAAATATTTCTTTCATGAAAATACTGGCAATATCTATTGCCTTGCAAGTTGACTTGACGGGAATAAAGTGAGCCACCTTGCTCATTTTGTCCACCACTACCATGATGGTGTCATTTTGTTTGGCCAATTTTGGTAATCCCGTGATGAAATCCGTGGAGATGGTTTCCCATTTCCATCATGGGATTGGTAGGGGTTGCAACATCCCTGCTTGATGCCGGTGTTCTGCCTTAACCTGCTAACATTCTAGACATTTAACCAAGTAATCCGCTATGTCCTTCTTCAATCATGGCCAATAAAACAATTTCATAATGGATCTGATTATCTTATGATAACCTGGATGACCAGTATATGGTATTTTGTGTAGTTCATCCATCATGAATCTCTTCAAGTCGTCACAGTTTGTGACACACAACCTACCTTTGTAAGTTAGCAGACCATCATTCAATAATTGATAACCCTCATACTTCAACTTTGTGGGCTCTTGTTCTAAGTATGATTTTACAGTCTTGAAAAATGCATATGTTTCTTGTGCATTTTTGACTCTCTCCCTGACATCCGTTTCATAAGTCCTTACAACTACCAAGTGAATCACTTTCATACTTCGGCTAAGGGCATCAACCACCCTATTTTATTTTCCTTTGATATGTTTGATTTCTAAATCAAACTCACTAAGGAGAGCCATCCATATAGATTGCGTAACATTAAGTTTTGGTTGATCAAACAGGTACCTCAACCCACAATGGTCTGTCATAAGAACAAATCTTCTACCCCGGAGGAAATGCCTCCACATTTTTAAAGCATGAAATATGGCAGCCAATTCTAGATCACAGATCACATAATTGATTTCATGCTCATTCAATTTTATGCATTCATAGAAAATTACATGTTCTTCTTGCATAAGGACTCCTTTGAGTCCTTCCTTGCAGGCATCTGTACACACAAGGAAGTCCTTGTTTGGATCTGCAATCTTCAGCATAGGTGCATTGGTTAGAAGGCATTTTATCTCTTGGAACCTCTCTTCACATTCTGATGTCCAAAGGAATTTAACTCCCTTTTTCTCAAGGGAAGTGATTGGACAACCAATCTTGGAAAATCCTTTTATGAACCTCCTATAGTATCCAGCTAGGCCCATAAAGGATCTGATATCAGATACATCCTTTGGGATATGCCAATCCATAATGGCTTTGATCTTGTCATGATCAATTGCCACCCCTTTTTCAGAAATAACATGGCCTAAGTAATGGACTTTTTTTTGGAAAAAATCACACTTACTAAACTTAGTATATAGATGATGTTCTCTTAGTACTTGAAGTACTAGTTGAATATGTTCTTCATGCTCTTCCATATTCTTGGAATAGATTATGATATCATCAATGAAAACCAATACAAATCTATCCAAGAACTTTCTGAGTACATTTTTCATTGAAAACATAAAAGTGGCTGGTGCATTGGTTAGCCCAAATGGCACCACCACAAATTCATAGTGACCATATCTTGTCCTAAAGGTTGTTTTGTGGATGTCTTCATCCTTAATTCAGACTTGATGGTATCTAGACCTCAAGTAAATCTTGGATAAAATTGTATCACCCCTTAATTGGTCAAACAAGTCATCGATCCTTGGCAAGGGATACTTATTATTTATGGTCATCTTATTGAGTTTCCTATAGTCTATGCACAACCTAAGTGTGCCATCCTTCTTTTTCACAAACAAGGATGGTGCTCCCCACAGAGACACACTAGGCCAAATGTATCCTTTGTCCATCATTTCCTTTAGTTGTCGATTGAGCTCAACCAACTCTGGTGTACTCATTCTATAGGGTGTTCTAGACATTGGCACTGCTCCTGGTGCAAGTTCTATCGAAAAGTCAATATCTCTTCTTGGAGGTAGACCTAGTACCTCTTCTGGGAATGCATCTCTATACTCTCTTAATATGGGGTGGTCCTCTAGGCTTGGTTTGTTGTTATCAACAGAGTCCAACACTTGTATTGCATATAAAGGGAATCCTTTGCTGCAATACTTGTTCACTTGAAGGGCTAATATTTGTCTCACTAAGACATGATTTTGGATCCCTTGTAGGGTTACCTTTCTCCCTTTTTCATTTTCACACCCCACAGTTTTATTGTAACAATCCAACTTGGTTTTATGGGAAACCAACCAGTCCATGCCAATCAATAGGTCATAAGATCCTAAAGGGAGTATGTTTAGGGTTGAATGGGTGGGTAATCCATTCATACTGAATTGACATGTTGGTATGACCTCTGTTACCTTTCATTTGGTTGCAGTGGCTAGTTGTACCAGCCATGATTTAACATTTTTAACTTGTTGCAATTTACATTTCTCAATAGTTTGATGGGAAACATAACTCAAATTAGAACTAGGGTCAATTAAAATGGAAACTAGATGGTTGGAAATCATACCTTCCATATCCACCACTGAAGCTTGGTGGTCGGCTTGTCTATTATCCAAGGCTGCATAAATCTATGGTATGCTCCTAGCCACATCATTGACTATGGTAGCCTCTTGGACGTTGTAGACCCTCCTATTGTTATGTTTCCTATATGGGTAGTCTCTCAGTAGATAGTCTTCTCCACAACCCCAACATTTCAAGGGTTCTCTCTTTCTGTTATCGGTCTTACATGAGGCTGCTCCAAAGGGTTTATTTCAACTCAGAGAGGGGAAATTTTGCTGGTATACATTTTTAGTAGGAAGGTTCATCTTAGAACCTTTCCCATAACTCTTGAATCTTGAGGGTTTAAATCCCTTCTTCTTGAATCCCAAAGTACTTTTCTTCTTCCAGTCCTCACGAGGTTCTGTCTTGTTCTTGAACTACTCATAGCAATACCTTGCCTTCCGGATAGTGTCTTGTAAGGTCTTTGGCTCATCAAATTCAATTTTGTCACAGAAGGACTGAGGTAGTCTACTAGTAAATCGTTGCGTATTTACCTTTTTATCCTTTATGTAGGGAACATACCTTATCAACTTAAGGAATTTATTGATATATTCATCTATGGTGAGTTTCCCCAACTTGAGTTCATAGAACTCCTTGGTCTCCCCATCAAAGTATTTCTCTGATAGATACTTCTCCTTGAAGTATTTCTCAAATTGTTTCCATGACAAGTCCTTCTCATGGATTCCTTTCACATTCCTAAGGTCCTCCCACCTAATGGAGGCCTTTCCATTCAGGTTAAAAATGGTTATTTGAACGTTTAAATTTTTAGAGTAGTCATGGACTCTAAAGTACTTCTTCAAGCCAAGCAACGAAACTTCTGCTTCTTCCCCCTTTATAATTACTCCATCGAAAGTGGGTGGTTTGGATTTCTTGAACTCTTTAGGGTCATGACTCTTGGAATGTTTTCTCTTCTTTCTTTTCCTCTGGGAATGTGAACTAGTTTTTCTACTAGAAGATTCCTTGGAGTTGTGAGTTTCCTCACTAGAGGATTTTCCTGATGAGTGTCTCTTGGCTCCATGTTGGGCCTTCTTTGAGGTGATTCTCCTGGTGTGGCCACTTTCAGGGCCATGCTTTCATATCTTAGGTGGACTTTGGGTTTTCTTCATATGATGTCTATCCACATGACTAGCTATTGGTCCATGTTGCAGCTGCCTTTGTATATATGATAAGATTTGTAGTAGGGTTGCATTAATTTCAGTTTGTTTTTCCTTCTCTTTTATCAACCTTTCATTTTCAACCTTACAACTTTGTAATTATACCATGAGGCTTCTTATGGTTTCGACCAAATCTGGAGGGGTATCCATCTCCGTCCTTTCATGAGATTATTCCTCTCTATTGTGGGAGCTTTCCCCCAATTCGTGGTGTGTCACCATCCTTTATGTTGTATTTTTCTTGCGGTCCACTGACTGCTTGGGTGTTGATAAAAAAAAATTGGTTAGTTAATGATCTACTAGTTTTATGAACAACACATAGTTCAGCTTTTTCAAAACATTTACAATAGTATAAAGTTTCATTCCTTCCTTCAGCAGAGGTTTACATGAGCCTCTTAGGAATGAGGTAAGATAGGGTGTCACCCCTAAAATTTCTCTTCTAAGATTTTTAAATGGCTCTTTCATGATCCCAAGCAGGCCAAATGTTGTAACCATGCTCTGATACCAATTTGTAACACAATCAACCTGTATGTACCCTTTCTAAGGATGGGGCATTAGAATTTTGCTAAATTTAGTCGTCTCGGATCATCTCTCTGAGATCTCCATTCTCTTCTACTCAACCGTAGCTCTCTAACGACTACTACCAGAATCAAAACCGAGGTTTGGATTACAAGTTATGGCCTCCCGAATTTCTTCAGGTATTATCAGACATGGGTCACGTGGCACCCACGTGGCTCCACCTCACTCATACTGCACACCCAAGTTCCTAAATCCACAGGGGAGGTTCATCCACCATCCAATCCAACGGCAAGAAACAATCTTCATTTAAAACATGATCTAGAGAGAAGTTTGACATTCAGTGCTTCGGTGTTGAATGTCCCTTCTCCTTTATTCACACCTATCCTCCAGAGTCTCGAATTCCCTAACTCTCGAAGGAGCCCAAAATCTCGCCACATGGCTCCGACCTTCAGGCCTTTTGGCTTATTCTCAATATTGCACCCCAAACCTTCGGACTCTCGAAGGGTCCACCCTCGCACATGGTGACGTACTAGATAGGGAGTTAAGGACATGTGGGTCCTGAGTACTCCACCTGCCAAATGGATCGAGTAAATAGGTGCCAGGGATGACACGCGGCAAGACACAAATGACATGTGGCCCTTACAGTGGGTGACACGTGTCACATTTTAATGGGAATATAGGGTCTGTGAAATGTACGAATCTAGGTGACATGTGGCACGTCAACCGTGGTTCGATGTCACCATGGGTGATGTCATCATACCATGTCACCTCGGATTGATAGCCTTCCAAACCCGTCGATCTCACGGTCAAGGTGTGTCCAGGTAACCCCTGGATCTACGGCCTCTGTTACTTCGTAACTTCGACATTCGAGGGATCCATGGTGTGACTTCCTCCTAGCTCCTGGAGTGGTTAGCATCGGGTTGACCATGGTCTAGATCTAATGGTCAGGGGATATTCTGAAGGGTCCCTAGATCTATGGTCCTCGTTACTTCACAGCTTCGACCTTCGGGGGTTTCAAAATTATGGCCGCTTCGCTCTCCCGAAGTAGGACTTCGCCGAAGTATCATATGTGAGACCCTCCACTGGTTGATTGGACAGGTAAGAGGGGTTTTCAACGAACTCCCCAGATCCATCGCTCTCATCACTTCGTAACTCCGATGTTCGGGGAGTTTGGTGCTATAAAACGTCTATTCTCCCGAAGTAGGACTTCGCTGGACTTACCTCGGCGTAGATCCAATGACCAAGGGGACTCCCGAATACCCTTGGATTTGCGGCTCATGTTGCTTCGCAATTGATGAATGGATCAGGGTTTAACTGTGGGGCAGGTATATCTACCATGGTTAGGGAGACCGCCATGCACTGGTCAACTTCATGGGTAACCATAAGCATCAGTTGCCTTCGACCTATTTACAAATGGTAGGGTTGTAATACTCCAGAGCTTCGAACTCCTAGAGTTTCGAATCCAGAAGGGATTAGTTCGTTTCAAGCCTAGTGCAGGGTTCCCAAACCTTGGTTATATGGGTCCTTCGAAAAATCTTGTGGGCTATGCACTAATATTTTATCCATGAATTGGTTAAGAACACGGGAATGAGCCCTCGGTCATACAGGTGAAAGGTCTGAAGGAGGCACACTCCTTCCACATAGCTTGAACTTGATGTTCCTGTGAAGGTAGATTCGAGAGGTTGGTAGGACTTAAACATTCCAGTGAATCCTACCCCATCTCACTTGCAGACTTTTGTGCCATAACTCTCTAACTACTAAGTTGAGGAAAGCAAAAGACCATTCAAAAGCATAGGTTCACAGAGAAACGATACATATATCTACCTTAATCATTCAATATAGAACTCAGTCATAGACATATAAATATATTCAATCATCATTTCCATTTAATACACGGAGCATGAAAAAACTTATTAGAAAACCAGAAATCATGAAGTGATTGTTGAAAGGGGTGCATGTTTCCACCCAAACATAGTCACAACCACTCTTGAACGGATTTAATGCTGGCCAACCCTGAGCTAGACCATGATGCTCTGAGAGAGACACTTTCTTCTTGCACAATGACAGTTAGGGATGAAGGTTACTCTCCTCTTCCCACGAGATCTTGGCCACTGGTTTTCTCTGTACCAAGGAAGGAGGTCTGCACAAGTAGTTCCATAGTCACTCTTCAACCCCATTTATCAGCTTTAAACGAAAACCCTACCCACTAATCCTTATGCCTATAATGAGCTTATTTCCCACTTCTTCTTCGAACTTGATCCACGGGATCAAATTTTGCTCAAAATTCAAAGTGCTCATAATCGCTTCAAATCGAATGGGTGCATAGGCCTCATCATCACGAACCCAACACAACTCGTTTGGGTTCAAACGTATGTCGGATGAGAGAGATATCACGTTCTGTTCAAATCGTCAACAGGCAAAAAAAATGTGTGCTGACTGTACAGTTCGTACAGTCCGTATGGATGCTGACGTGGAAGGGCCATACAACACGTGGCAGGTGTTGGTTGGAAGTCGTGTGGACGAATTGGCGTTCGACACGTGGCATGTTTGTGGCAAATGGAATGGTGACACGTGGCCCAATCATTGGCCGCCACGTGTCACCTGGACAATGGTTTAAAACTTATGTAGTCGGCAGGACTCGATCCCGCGACCTTCGGGCAAGGGGAAGAGCTTTGGGAAGGGCTGCCCAACCGGCGCGCCCACCTATGGTTCTTAACATATATATGGGATTTAATTTATTTGAATTTCAATTGTTGTGATTTGGATAACCACCAGCGCGCATGCATTCCGACCTTGTTACCATATGTTTTAAAACCTTGGCCCCTTTTTGTATGTGCGCGTAGTCACATGGTGTCCCATATGTCCATAGTTTTGGCAGTTAGGGGCTAGGTGTGCCCTAACCGTCCTACAATTTGCACCGTTTTGTGGTTGCGCCCGGTGCTAGGTTTTAACACAAATATGAGCGCAAAGGCTAGGTTGAGGACACATAGGTGCATTTTGGTGATCCAGAGACAACAAGTTTGAAGGGGAACTTCTAGGAAGCCTATCTTCTTCAATTTTTGGCCAAACTAGGTACCGAAAAAGCCCAACTAGTGGTTTTTGGACATTTTGAAGCCATTGGAGCCATCTATTTGGCATTTTGAGCATTGTAAAGCACATATTTTAGTACTTTGAGCAAATAATACAAAAGATCCATTGGAGGCTGGACCAGGAGATGTATCCCAAGAGAGGAGTGAACTCCTTTATCATTTGTTGTGTTATGTGTTTTCTATTCACTGTTATTTGCTGCTAATTATATGCATCTTGAATGTGTAATTTCTATAAAATTTGTGTTTGCAAATTGATCCATTTGCATAATTACACTTGAATTAAAACTTGCAAATATTTTCAAGAATACAAGTCTTTATCATTTTCAGATCAAGTTGGTACCAGAGCTTAGGTTTTTTAAGGCTTGATTATTTGCAAGTGTTTTGTTTTTTGATGCTCACAAGGTTGAAACTCACAAGATGAGAAGGTCAACTTGTAGAGCCAAGTTCTCATCCTTCAAGAAGAAAAATTATATCATCACCTCAAGCTTCAAGGAGGCATTCACCAAGTATGGCTCATGAAGAGAGTCATGAACATATTCCTACAGAAGATGAAGATCTCAGA
>ML786979.1:401330-414016 GCA_009831015.1 Picea engelmannii
CTCCTTTGATTGATGATCAAGGAGAACATGTTCAGATTCCTTCTATAGATGATTTCTCCCCAGAATATCTTACAGAACTGCATGAAGACACAATCCTTGATAGGAGAATGAGAACTTTAAAACGAGGAAATGTGGAATATCTTCGAATTGGTCTTAAAGGAACAAATCCAAGAAAAACCAAGTGGATTGAGGTTGGAAAGGTGAGGGAACTATACCCTCATTTTCAGATAGACTGAAAATAGTCTTTTGGAGGTCCAAAAGCTTTCCAATGGGGAGGTGTGATCCAGGGGATCAAATTTTGCTCAAAATTCAAAGTGCTCGGAATCACTTCAAATCGAATGGGTGCGTAGGCCTCGTTGTCACGAACCCAACGCACTTGTCTGGGTTCAAACGAACATCATATGAGAGAGATATCTCATTCTATTCAAATCGTCAAACAGGCAAAAAAAATGTGTGCTGACTGTACAGTTCGTACGAATGCTGATGTGGCAGGACTGTACGACACGTGGCAGGTGTTGGTTGGAAGTCGTGTGGACAAATTGGTGTCCAACACGTGGTATGTTTGTGGCGACTAGAATGGTGACACGTGGCCCAATCATTGGCCACCACATGTCACCTGGACAATGGTTTAAAACTTATGTAGTCGACAGGACTCGACCCTGTGACCTCTAGGCAAGGGGAAGAGTTTTGGGAAGAGCCACCCAACCGGCGTGCCCAGCTATGGTTCTTAACATATATATGGGATTTAATTTATTTGAATTTCAATTGTTGTGATTTGGGGCGCGGTCCGGGACGGGGCTAAGCCCCGGCCCCCGGTAATATATATATACCATATAACCACCAACGCGCACATTCTGACCCCATTACCATATGTGTTAAAACCTTGGCCCCTTTTTGTATGTGTGTGCGGTCACATGGTGACCCCTATGTCCACGGTTTTGGTGGTTAGGGGCTAGGTGCCCCCTAACCGTCCTACAGTTCGCACCATTTTGTGGTTACCCTCGGTGCTAGGTTTTAACACAAATATGAGCGCAGAGGCTAGGTTGAGGACACAGAGGCGCATTTTGGCGATCTAGAGACAACAAGTTTGAAGGGGAACTTCCAGGAAGCCTATCTTCTACAATTTTTGGCCAAACCAGGTGCTGAAAAAACCCAGCTAGGGGTTTTTGGACGTTCTGAAGCCATTGGATCCATCTATTTGGAATTTTGAGCATTGTAAATCACATATTTTATCACTCTGAGAAAATAATACAAAAGATCCATTGCAAGCTAGACCAGGAGATGTAGCCCAAGAGAGGGGTGAACTCCTTTATCATTTGCTGTGTTATGTGTTTTCTGTTCACTGTTATTTGTTGCTGATTATATGCATCTTGAATGTGTAATTTATATAAAATTTGTGTTTGCAAATTGATCCATTTGCATAAGTACACTTGAATTAAAACTTACAAATATTTTCAAGAATACAAGTCTTTATCATTTTTAGATCAGAACTAGAGAGCTGCAACGTTCTTTTCTCTTCTCGATATTGGTCTTTTGAATCTTCCTCCTTGCAGATCTACCTCTTCCCACGAATTACCTCTTTTCTTTCCTTCCTCAGAAAGGTTACATGGGTCTGAGTCCCCATCTTGTGGTCAGGTTTGGAAGTTTTGTAGATGGTTACTCTATCCCATCTCCTCATTAACTCTCAAGGAGGACTCTTCCAGCTACCAATCTGATTGGTAATTCATTTTTGGGTTAGAGGATTGTTCTAAGTTTGAGTCATTAAATCTAATAAGGTACTGGTTTGGTGGGGGGTCATCTCAACCATTTCTGGTTTCCCTCGCCATCTCTCTCATAGCACCATGGTATATCTTGGAAAACCCCCCTTTCAATAGTTATGCAACACTATCCATTTTCCATTAATAACAAAAAATACATACATTAACCTTTTATAACGAAAAGGTTCATCCAATCTGTTATGACATATAGTTGTCAAGGGCAACAGGTCATCCAAGTTCGTGGTTTGCACAAGAAGCGTCCAAGCGCAACATGCATAGAAGCTCATTTCGGGCTTAAAATACAAACAGACAAGTTGATTTTTGTCAGCGGTGGAGATTCCAGGAGCATTCCAGATTAACGACCCTCGGGTATTTGGGATTTCAAAATTTTACGAAGTATAATGCCATGAGAAAGGCTGAAGCCCGAAGTCTCGAAGCAAATCGCAACCGTCGATTTGAAAAGGGAAGATCTGATCCACTATTATGAAGAGGGAAGATTTGAGTCGTTGAGTGTAAGTCCTCGCCCATGATCACAAGATCGAGGACCATAGTCCATTGCGGGGACGCAACGTGCTCGAGCGATAATTTTCTTGAGCGGTCCCACAATTGAAGTCGTGGTTTGACAAAAGTAATACGTGGCAAAAGGTGGTGGATTGCGGGCTCAAAAGTGGTGTGAACCCAAACCACCTTTGAATGGCCCCACAATCGCGTGTTTATATAGTGTCCTATCCAAGAGAAGCGTGTGGCCACCCCCTGGGAATTAAGCCACATTTCAATCCCGAGAAAAGGAAGTTAATGAAGTGAGGCGGCAGTTGAAAACTACATCTCACTGCATAAATGGAAAGCTATAAAGGACTGGCAGAGCAGAGCTTGCCTCTAATAGGGGAAGGCATGCAAAGAGGAGACTGCATGCACAGTCTGACCAAGAAGACAAAGATGCATGGAATTGGATGAGAAGCTCGAGCACGCCTCTGTTGGTAGTGGTGAATATTTTTTGAGTATATAAGAGTCATTTTGATATTTTGGAATGGTCGATGGTTGATCTAGGCTCCCTTATTGTAATATTTTAATGAAGTACACTGGTTCTCTGGTTATGTAACTTGATTTGAGACTTCTTGATTAATCAAGTCATCTTTCTTCTTCCATATTATTTGCCTCTAATACTGAGAGATTTCATGATTGGTTGATTCACATGGATTGTTGTAACTGTATTATGATGAATGTTTGATTATAGTGTTGTTATAATGTCTTTTAGTTTCCTTGAAAATTTGAATTCAAGAGGATCTTGTGTTTGAGTTTTTTCCTCCTTAGGTTGTTGGAAGACCTGATGTCCATAGAAGACCTCTACACTTTCTCACCAAAGTCTTCCTCCTATTCACCTTTACTCTAACTTACTGACTAAAGTTGATACAAGATCTCAATTGCTTGTGCATACCAGCTCGAATTTTCTGAGTTAGAACAATATTATCTTGAGTCTTATCCATTTGACCCCCTTAAAACTCATTTACATTTACTTTATAAACTGATGGGTACTGGGCTTATCCTCATTACAATCTAAGGGTGATTCCTAGTGCTAAAACAATCCATCATTCACACATTCACCAGTATATTGGGGTCGATATCAATGACTGACCACATCGATAAGAGGTCTGAGTGTAGCTCCCTTGAATGCAGTATCTTCCAGGAGCGGCATCGCCCTCTTTCTCTCATTGTTCGAGTAAATAGGAAAAGATAAGATCCAGATTACAGAACCGATGCAAGCAATCTCCGTGAAGAACCTATCCCTTCTCTGTCAGCAAATTTCATTTGGAATTTGGCTCCAATGACATAGCAAGGTTGAGTCCCAATAACCCATGGATTGATGAAAACAAAAATTGGGTAACGCGTAGTACATGCATTTGGTCCATTGTGGGTTCTCTTCCTCGATCCCTGAAATATTGTCGATGCCTCAACACCTGCATATTTAGCTCAGGCTTTGTGAATTACTTTGGCTCTTTTTATTTGCTTCCATGTATGGGATATATCCCATATGGATCGAGTCATTTGATTAACAAGTGTTTATATACACCAGTGGTTAACAATTGTAAATACTCGTTGAGCAAATAATGCTCCTTGTGGGCTCCTCTCTTATTGCTTGGTGCATAGTGCAGACAATAAAAAATGACTGAGAGCATAACTTAGGTCAAGAATGGCTCCAAAACCATCTTTGAATATATTTGCCTCCAAAACCATTAAAAATTTAAAAGATTTAAACCAGGCGTTCATCACATAAACGCATTCGCTTGATGGAAACTAAACTAAGCCAATAACAAAATTTGCATCTACAATGCTACCAGAACAGAACTTTCTGCAACACATTTTGCAGGTGCTACTAGACGTTTTGCGGCGCCTTTAGGCCATATTTGAAACTGTAAATTTTGATGCTAACATTGGCTTCATGGGGGATAGAGACCTCCCCGTGAGGTTCTAAGAACTCTTGTAGTTTCAATGGCCTTATCCATTCATCTTTGTCCACAAAAATTGGTATGCCTGAGAGCACTTCTGCTCTTTATTTGAAACTGGAAAACATCATATAATGAAAACAAACTGCTACAAACAAGATGTTCGAGAACCGAGCTTTATTCTTCCTACTCCTACTCTAATCAAGTATGTTTTTTCTTGATCAGGTAAAATCATGCTTCCAATGAAGCCATACAAGTATCTGACTAACAAGCCAAACTCTTTGTATGCGTTTTAGCAAAATGAAGACCAGAACAAAAATCAACACTTGATTGTAAGTTTGATTTTCATATTTATCATGAAATGAAGACTGAAACCTTGAATCCATGAATTCCTTCATATAGATAACAATCAGATCATGAAAAGCAGAAGATGTGGAATTATGACAATAAAAGGTTACCTCTGTCTAAAACTGAAGATCAAATATTCTTTGCATATCCTCTTTCCCATGAAGGCTTCCACTTTCAACTATCTGCAAATCTAAACATGGTTGCGGGCCTATTTCACTACTAATCAAATCTTGTTCGATATCTACTCCAAAAGCCAAGATCAACTTCTTTTGTAGCTCTTGGGATACTAGATGCATGCCAACAACTTGTTCTTTATCAAATTCTGAGGAATTCTTGATATCATAGTCAAAACTATTAGAAACATTTGAATCAAAGACAAATATGTCTACAATATGACTATCATCAACATCCTCACAATCAGAAGGAATACTAATTGAATGTTGGATATGGAATTCAGATTCTTTACAACAGTTATCAAACATAAGATCAACCAGATAAATTTTTCTGTAATGATGATGAAAGGCAGTATGAAACTCCTTCAAATAATGAATGCTAGTAGTATGAAGGGATTGACACCATTCACGAGCATGTTCTTCTAAAGAAAATATGAACAAATTGATTAGGACATCCTCATGAACAAAACCATGTTCAAGCATGCATTTATGAAAATTTAATAAGTGCTCACCGGGATGAATCGGGATGATCATGCTTGCTTCCTCTGAAACTTGGAAGATAATCATCCCATTCAATTATAGTCGACACTAGATGTGGAAAACTAGATATATTTGAGAAATCATAGAAAGCATACCTCAGAGCCAAGATAGTTTCCATTGTTAATATTGTCCCATATCAGTGAATTCACCAACAGGTTCTTCCTTCATGGAGTGGAGTCACCAGGTGAATGACGAAGTATCGAATATGTGACCAGCCCTTGTTCACCATCAAAATTTGAATCTGATCAATGTTGTTCTCCTAAGGAAGATTTCTTCAATTCTGTCCCCGAAAACGACGCTAAAAGATGTTAGCACTGGAATTTGTTCCTAGACTGGTTGAGGGAACAAGCCTAGCACATCTTGAAATCAAATTGGATTGGGTTGGTTGAGTTGGGTTTTTAGGAAACTATGAGAGTGGTAAAATTATCAAGAAAAGTAGTAATGTCATTGGGCATGGAGTCTATTAAATATAATGACCTAATCTAACAGTCTGTGTGCAACAAGTTAGGCTAACAAAACTTAGATCAACTACAAATCTTATAGATAAATTTAATGAAGAAGTATGAGGAAAAAAACTATAAGATAATCAAAGAGCATCATGATCTTCAATGTATCTCACAGTAGAAAGAATAGCTCATTATTCAAAAAACCTTTCTAAACCAAAATTAGAACTCAGATAAGTCTGTGGCAAGAGTTAGAGCATATCCTATACAATAATCCTTTCAACACAGAAATTGCATACATATTTCCTATATAAGATACACATATCTAAGCAGATGAATATAAAGAAAAGATGAAGACTCGAATAAGGAGAACAAATTGATCATAATTTTTATTTTGAGCTGAAATCTTATACATAGAAAGTGACAGGTCTTCAAATTAAAACAAAAGCTTCACATCCCCTGCAGATCCTTCTTGGATCTTGAAAAAACTCTACTTCAAACCTCTCGGCTCTTCCCTCTCTCGAATGCCACCCCCCCCCCAAATCAAAAAAATGAGGATAACTTCCATTTAAAATCCCTTCGATGAAGTATATCTAGAACTAACTTCCTGGAAATCTAGAATTGAATGCCACTTAACTGCCAGATGTTTTCTTTACCTTAAAATTTGGATATGCTTGCCTTAAATTTTTTATCCCGTGTCGCCTTCATTTCTTCAGATGCTGACAAGACCACTTTAAATCTTGAAGATAAGTGCCAGAGGAATATTTCCCAGAGTGACTGGATAATTTCCAAAATATCTTGTAGCTGCCAGAAATTTTGGAATCGACATGTTTTGCCACCTGTTGGTTTATGCTTGAGAGTCTGGGGATTTATTTTATGAATGACATTTTTCCCTCCTTTAACCAAGTTCAATGAATAAATGGTCAAGCAATGAACGCTTGGCCTCCTGTAATGAACAATAGATTTTGGGATAGCATTCCTCAAATAACCACATACCAAGTTCACATATGTCAATACATTATCTCCAATTTTGTGAGGGAAAGTGTCATTATATTGATCAAACACTGATTGCGATGGATTTCCACCCTAAATGCGAAGAGATGGGTATTGTTGGTGGCACGTATTGCGTGTGGTTACAAAAGAAGCTGTTGTGGGATTATGTAAGTGATAAAGAACCATCATGGAAGAATGCTTGGCATGTCACAAAGTATCATATTGTAAGTGATTTCCTTGACAAAGACTAAGAAGGGTCTGACAGGTATCAAAGAATTCTCTCTGCAAAATCTCATCTTTATCCCTAGTATCTGCAGGAACATTTGCCACTTCAACATAATAAAATGCATGTTTTCCCTACTGTTTATAGGATTCCATTCCCTCAAATAATCAATCCATCCCATCCCTTGTACATTTTGCATCATTGTTGCTCTCTGGTGACTTCTAAAAGGAATCCATAATCATTCATGACATCAATAAATATCTCTTCATCAAATACACCAGATATATAATGTATCTTAAAACATTCTTTAGACTAAGAGAGTTGTTTTTCAAGAGTCTCTATGTAATATAAGGATAGGATTCATCAACAATTGTGAAATTGGATTACCAACAAATGCTATGTCCTCCAACACCTCTGTCATCTTTTTGCTTGATGATTGTTGTCATCAAAAAGAAAGTGAAGGCCCAAGAGGTCCCAACAAATACACTCACCAGTATATTGGGGTCAATATCAATGACCACATCGATAAGAGGTCCTAGTGTATCTACCTTGAATGCAGTAGCTGCCAGGAGCGATGTCGCCCTCTTTCTCTCATTGTTTGAGTAATTAGGAAAAGATAAGATCCAGATTACAGAACCGATGCAAGCAATATCCGTGAAGAACCTATCCCTTCTCTGTCAGCAAATTGCATTTGGAATTTGGCTCCGATGACATGGAAATATTGAGTTTCAATAACCTGTGGATTGATGAAAATAAAAATTGGGTGATGCATAGTACATGCATTTGGTCCATTGTGGGTTCTCTTTCTCGATCCCTGAAATATTGTCGATGCCTCAACACCTGCAGAATTAGCTCGGGCTCTGTGCATTACTATGGCTCCTTTTATTTGCTTCCATGTATGGGATATATCCCATATGGATCAGGCCATTCACTTACCAAGTTTTTATATGCACCAGTGGTTAGAAGTTGTATTGATGCATTGAGCAAAGAATGCCCCTCATGGGATCCTCCCTTGTGAATTGGTGCATAGTGCTTGTGCGCTAGGCTTTGACTTGTGATATGTATGTTACAGCCTGCGAGCTTAAATAAATAAATAAAAATTAATAAAAATAACAACCAAAACCCCGCAGACATTAAAAAATGACCGAGAGCATAACTTAGGTCAAAAATGGCTCCAAAATCATCTTTGAAAATATTTGCCTCTAAAACCATTAAAACTTTAAAATATTTAAACCAAGACTTCATCCCATAAACGCATTTTCTTGATGGAAACTAAACTAAGCCAATCACAAAATTTGCATCTACAGTGCTACCAGAACTTTGTACAATGCATTTTGCAAGTGCTACTAGAAGTTCTGCGATGCCTTTGGGCCATCTTCGAAACTGTGAATTTTGATGCTAACAATTTCCTTATCAGTCATGCAAGGGGTTGTGGTGCAGAATATAAATTCATACAAGGGAGCCAGGAAATGCTCACATATATTTTGGTATTATGTTCGATATTTGTGCTCCCAAAGCACTTTGTAGTATATATGAATTTTCAGATCTAAGCACTGCCATCTCCATCCCATCCTAGAGTACTGATGGGATGCACAGATAATTTCCAAGAGATATGGGGACATGTGAAAACTTGGGAATGTCCTAGATTAAGATCCTACAACTGCGGTGATGGCATTTTTTAAATTCGTTGATAAAATATCATCCCAATTGAATGACAGTCCCTCGTTGGCGTAGTAATATATCAAAGGCATGTAGGACAGGGAGAATTGGGATGTGTTTGCTTCACCATACAACTGGCATATCATAGCCACCATGTATTGATAAGGTCTCCTCAAAGCGGTTGTGGGATATCCTCTCTTGGGAATATGCTTGAACTGTTTGTGAAGGTTTGTACCAGTTGGGACACAATAATTTGGTTGTGTGTTGGAATTCCACGAGAAGCTTATTGTCTAGCTTCTTCGCTCCTTTTTCGAGGTGGTAACATTTCTCCAAATCTTCGAGTCGAAATTATGCTATGGAATTCGCCCTGGCATTGAAAGTGTATTTGTTTCTCAGATTGATGTGTTTTATTATCCAGCCAATGACATCGACACAAGGGAAGACAACGATGTGGGATGCCACTCTAAATATGCTAGATCTTTTGATGTTCTTGAATATTTTAAGCTCATCTTGGTTTTTGGCATCAGTGGAGAAACTTGATTTCTTAAACATGTGATACACATCTCCCCACTTGAGTGTCTCTCCTCGTTTTTCCAAAATCCCCAAAGTGTCATCATATGTGGCTCCAATAACTTTTAGTTTTTCTTCGATTTATCGACCGTTATGAGAAGCTTCGGTGACAGATGTCTTTCTTGTTTTTGCAATACCCTTGTTTCCCCCAGTTTGTAAATATAACTATAACTGGCCAAGAGACTATGGCATAAATAGTATACCATAGAAATCATGTCACTACCGAATCACAAGAGTGTTTCTCACTCCATCAACCAAATCAACCAAACTGAACCATATCATAGGAGCCATACCAAGAATTCCCTAATCATTCACAACATATCAAATAGTATCTATCAAGACAATAATGTAACCATACCAGTGTATCAATGATAGATCTGAGGCCATAGAATGCAGATATGGAACCTGCCTCATCATTCAAGAGCTTAGCACCAACTCAAACAAAATCTCCATGATTTTATCCACTCCACGCTCCCTGTACACAGCCAGCCCGCGTGTACATGCACCCTATACACAGACAGCCCGCGTGGACATCAGAAAATAGGGTTTCTGTGAATCTGAAACTTTTGTCATCAAGATCTTCGACATTGCCAAAAATTGGATTCGTCCATGAGATCCTCGTCTCACTTCCTTCCTCAAAATAGATCTTCAATTATGCACAAGAGATCCACATCAATAGGATGCTCTCTCAAGAATCTCTCCATCAATCCTCCACAAGATATTCACAAGAAGCTCTCCATTGATCCATAAAAGGATTCTCACACAATATACATTTTACAATAGATCATAGCTTCTTATTTATACTTTCATATTCTATGTCACTTAATCCATTTTTAGGTTACTTAACCCATTTCTAGGTCACTTAACCTATTTTCCTTATTTTAGGGTTAACCACTTTCCATGAATAGAAAGTTCTCCAATAATTTATTATTTAAATATTCCTTCTTGATCTTTTCACCTCATTTTATCATTTAGATAATCTTTCTTGATCATTTAAATAATGATTTCTTCTTTTCAAGCACTTTGACTTCTTTGACCTTTTGGGGCTTCAAGCTATCATATGGGGGTCCTTCCACTTTGTAGAGCCATAACTCTCAAACCGTGAGGAGTTATGTGACATTCCACATACCACCAGAAATGACATGACAAGCACTATCCATCTAGGATAGCTTCACCAACAACTTCAATGATCTTCATCTCATTATTCCACCTACAAGCATGGGTCCTCCAACCGTTCTCCTAGGATAACTCATTCTGTAAAGCGTCTTCCCATGAGGGCTTTCGCCATAAGGGGACCACTTTGGAGTTCATCCATTTGTGCACTTTATCAACCATGATAAGACAATAATGATTCATCTTTGCATTAATTGGTTTCCACTTGGACATATAACATTCATCAAGGGCATGATCCATCAATTACTTGACATCCGTCAATGACATCAATCAAACCAAACCATTTACATATGATCGAACAATATCCCAAATAATCAAACCATTGGTATCAATGACAAACCATTGGCATCAATGACAACCCATTGGAATCAATGACAACATGATCCAACAATCTTCGCCTTTGGCATTGATGGTAATAGCAACATTGATGTCAACTCCAATTACCAATTATTGATGTCAACATGTAGACAATGCATGCTCTACATCAATAGTCAATGTGACTATTTCTCCACATCAATATCTCCCATGAATCTCTCCCATGAATAGACATCAATCACATCAATGTGATTATCTGTCCCCCTTTGACATCAATGGCAAAGGGCCATTCTCCTCTTTGGGGTTGCTCGCCCTGTTTTGTTGTCGCTATATAATCTCTCCCATTTTGAACAAGGGATATCAATTTGATGTAATGCTGAAAATGCATCGAACATACTCCCCCTGTGACCATCGCTCCCCCTGGAATTATGCCTTTGTGCTCTTTATTCAAAAATAGGTCTCTTTTCTAGGTATACATCTGATAAATTTTTCCTCCTGGAATCATGGGAGGAAGAATGACCCCCCCTAAGGGTATGTCTCCCCCTATATTCTCTGCAAGATGAACAATGTGCTACCATATGAAGATCCTTGGCCTTGTTCATGCATCAAACTTGTGCTATACCATTCATCATGAAAGAAAATATATCTCAACAATGAAATAGAGAATCGTGAACAATATATATCCATCATGTACCAAGATGTTCCCACCATGCACAACATCCATGTACATCAACCATGCACATCAACAATGTGCCAAAATATATCATCCATGAAATGTATCCACCATATGCCAACATGTGCATCTACCATTATGCCAACTATGTGCATCTACCAACATACCAAATAATGTATCATATCACTCATGATATGTATGTATGCCAAGTCCAACCATGTATACCACCATCATTAACAGATCAACATCAATCCATACTCTTGGGTTAGTGCCATGCATTCGAGATTTTATTTTACATAATCTAATAGATGAACACTTAAACCTGAAACAAAAAGTGTCAGAACCTGCAACACACAATGTCAGACCCTGCAACAAAGTGTTATACCATCACATCAAACTCCAAACCCTGTGCGTTGCCTTTTTCTCAAGGTTTTTCAACATACACGCGGCCTGATGCAGAACTGAGCGTGTGTGTACATGACCTATTCAAGGTCAGCACGCGTGTCCACACAACTGTCACCAATGTTGCCTACGTGTGCCTTAGTAAATGACACTTTTGAAATTTCTTTCAATCTTTCATTTTGTTCTGGCTGCTCTGTCTTCTTCACCCACTTCTATAGATGACCCTTCTCTTCAGAACTTGAGCTCTGAGTATCCATCTTTTCAAAGATGTCTCCCTTTCTTACTTCATTCCTTCTTCTAGCCATTCTATGTGAAGTCCTCATCATGGACTTTCTTCTTGTGTTCCAGCACTCCTAGGATTTGTGGTCAAATCCACTACAGCTGTAGCATCTCATAGTGTTACAGTGAACATCAATATGTCCTACTTGATCACATCTCCAACACCTCATGGTGTTATGCAATCTTCCATTATATTTTCTTTTAATAAGATATACATTCAAAAGATTTGTGACCATGTCCATTACATGAATAACAATACCCATGAAAAACACTTTCATACCTTTGCTTTGGTGTCTCAAGAATGACTTCTTGATATCTTTCTTGCTTTGTACTTTTGGAATTTTCTTTGCCTTGTGTAGATGGTTGTTTTGCAACATTGTCTTCCTTCTTTGATGGACTTACCTCATGCTTCTTTGAAGTTCTTGCTTTAGCATGTTTATCTTTTCCTTTGTATCCAAGACCTGATTTATCACATGATGGTCTTTGACTTTCCAAGATCTCATCCAAGATTCGTGAGCTATTCAAGAATTTGTTTGACTTTTCTACCTTCTTTTTAAGGTCAACAATTTCAGCTTCTAATTTGCAACATGAATCTTCCTTTTCATTTATTTGAATCTTCAATAGTTCCTCTATTCTTTTGGCTTCTTCAATTTGGGTCTTGAGATGGACAATAGTTTCAAAACTTTTACTAATCTCA
>ML786979.1:414066-437906 GCA_009831015.1 Picea engelmannii
ATGGGATAAATACCATCAAACTTTACACAAACTATATCTACATCTTCTTCTTCACTTGTAGAGAAAAATTCATCATCATCATCATTGCAATCAAGGGCTTTAGAGTGTTCTTTACCTTCATTTGAAATATCCTCATGATCTTCATTTTTTCCAATATCAACACATACTTCTTTGCCTTCATTTGAAATGTCTTCATGATCTTCCTTTTTGCTATCTTCACTTGAAATTATTTCAAAATCTTCCGTTGTGCTATTATCACTTGATTCTTTATCTTCACTTGAAATGTTTTTAAAATCACATTTAGAAGTAATGCTTTCAAGAGTTTTTGATGATTCTTTACCTTTGATGATCTTGATGGAGTGGTCTTCAATTTCTTCTTTCTCTTCCTTGCTTTGATATGTCTCCTCTAGCTTTAGCCATAGATCCTTGGCGAAAGTGTATTGTCCCATGCTCTCTTTGATAGGGCTTGAGAGTCCACTAAGAATTGTCTTGAGAGCCAATGCATCATTCTTCTTTCCTTCCCTTTGAGCTGCAAACTTTGACTTGTTCTTCAATGGAACATATCCACCGATGGTTGCCTTCCAAATAGATGCTCCCATTGTCTTCAAATACACTCTCATCTCTATTCTCCAAGTAGAATAGTTTTCCTCATCAAGGATTGGAACTTCATCATCCATTTGTGTGTTTATGGATCTCCTTCAAGCTTGTTAAGGCTTGTAGTGAAGGTCTTCTCTGATACCAAATGTTGGACACACCTACCACACTTAGAGGGGGGGGGGGTGTGAATGAGTGTGGGGCTCTTTTTCCCAAAACTTCCCTCTTACACAAAAACTCATCAATTAGCATTCAACATTTATTCATTACTCATTGCTGTCATTTATAACCAGTTAGATGTGAGAACATATCAACAACATATATTAGCAATGTATCATCAACAAGTCATCACCACAGTGAACACAAAGAATACAAGATGTATGTACAATTTTATTTTTATTACGAACTACAATCCTTGGGTTTATTAGCAATAACTGAATAGAGTACAACTCCACAAGAGCACCAACTCTATAATGCAAGACTCAACTTACACCCTCAACACCAAATGAGATGAGGCAACAATCCTCAACAGATATCAATTTGTCAATAGGTACGTGACCTGTCAGTAGTGCAGCCCGCATGTGAATGCACCCTGGCTCAGTACAACCCATGTGTGAACGTGACCAGTGTATAAGGAAGCAAGCGTGTACTTCTAGGAAACTTAGGGTTTTGCTTTTCTTCACATGATGAGATCCTCTGCAACCTGCAATCACTTTCTCTTCTATCTTCCACTGTCCAAACTGACCCACAACCAGTCATAACACATCCAAGCTCTCCAATGGCTTGCTCATGCTCCACAACATATCAATACGAATGCTATCTCAATCATGCATAAATAAATAGTATACCATAACAATCATGTCACTACTGAATCACAAGAGTGTTTCTCACTCCATCAACCAAATCAACCAAACTGAACCATATCATAGGAGCCATACCAAGAATTCCCTAAGCATTCACAACATATAAAATAGTATCTATCAAGACAATAATGTAACCATACCAGTGTATCAGTGATAGATCTAAGGCCATAGAATGTAGATCTGGAACCTGCCTCATCATTCAAGAGCTTGGCACCAACTCAAACAAAATCTCCATGATTTTATCCACTCCACACTCCCTGTACACAGCCAGCCCGCGTGTACATGCACCCTATACACAGACAACCCGCGTGGACATCAGAAAATAGGGTTTCTGTGAATCCGAAACTTTTGCCGTCAAGATCTCCGACATTGCCGAAACTTGGATGCGTCCATGAGATCCTCCTCTTGATTCCTTCCTCAGAATAGATCTTCAATTATGCACAAGAGATCCACATCAATAGGATGCTCTCTCAAGAAGCTCTCCATCAATCCTCCACAAGATATTCACAAGAATCTCTCCATTGATCCATAAAAGGATTCTCACACAATATACATTTTACAATAGATCCTAGCTTCTTATTTATACTTTCATATTCTAGGTCACTTAACCCATTTTTAGGTTACTTAACCCATTTTTAGGTTACTTAACCCATTTCTAGGTCACTTAACCTATTTTCCTTATTTTAGGGTTAACCACTTTCCATGAATAGAAAGTTCTCCAATACTTTATTATTTAAATATTCCTTCTTGATCTTGTCACCTCATTTTATCATTTAGATAATATTTCTTGATCATTTAAATAATGATTTCTGCTTTTCAAGCACTTTGACTTCTTTTACCTTTTGGGGCTTCAAGCCATCATATGGGGGTCCTTCAACTTTGTAGAGCCATAACTCTCAAACCGTGAGGATTTATGTGACATTCCACATACCACCAGAAATGACATGACAAGAACTATCCATCTAGGATAGTTTCACCAACAACTTCAATGATCTTCATCTCATTATTCCACCTACAAGCATGGGTCCTCCAACCGTTCTCCTAGGATAACTCATTCTGTAAAGCGTCTTCTTGTGAGGGCTTTCGCCATAAGGGGACCACTTTGGAGTTCATCCATTTGTGCACCTTATCAACCATGATAAGACAATAATGATTCATCTTTGCATTAATTGGTTTCCACTTGGACATATAACATTCATCAAGGGCATGATCCATCAATTACTTGACATCAATCAAACCAAACCATTTACATATGATCCAACAATCTCCCAAATAATCAAACCATTGGTATCAATGACAAACCATTGGCATCAATGACAACATGATCCAACAACATTACTAGTGGAAAAGACACATTAAAAAATATTTTCTACTAACGACCAGATTCCAAATTCTTACCTGCTACTAATCATGCATATTTTACCATTCCTAATGTTATAAATTAGATGCAACTACAACATGCTCAAATCACATGAATGCAAATAATAAAATCATTACAACAACATAATAATTCATTCCCATTTACAAAGTAAAATGCACAATAGGTAAACTTTTAATATAACTTAGAAAATAAATAAAACACTTTTCTTCTTAAAATAGTTGTGCAACTAGCTGCTTGGGATGGATGTTCCACCCAACCATAGATCTTTTGATCCATATTTTAGCAGCATATCACCCCCACATTGGGACTAGGAATCCACAAAAGAGGTGTCCTCTCACTTTCCACTCATAGTTCAACAAACCCACAACCCACTAGCATTCTCCTACAACTATCCTGATTTTTCATCGGCTCTCTTCCTCTCAACCTACCCAAACCAAGGAATGTACCCCTTCATTTCTCTCATTCCATCGAGCATCCCATTTTTTTATCAAGGTCTCTCTGGCGTAGGTAACCAGGAATATCACTATTGAGAAACTCAAGGGATCTCAGTAGTGATATTCCTTGTTGCTACAGTGCAATTCCCACAAAAGTTCACTCTTTAGGCCTGACAACCTGGTTCTTCTGCAATCCTGACAACTTACCTCTTTAGTATTTAACTCCATAAACACTCTAGAATTATCCCTCCATTGCTGGTCCATATCTAGCACTCCTCTTTCCTATTGTTTCTTGATGCCCATGCAAAAACGTGATGGGATAAATTGAGCACAAGAGTACCAAATGTTAGCCCAAAATGTCAGTGTAAAGAGTTAACGACATCACAGTTTAGTAAAACATTGTTCCTGCATGTAAATAAATGTGAATGAATGCATGAACACATGCATAAATTTTAAACACAATAAGGAATTAAAAACTCAAGAAATAGCTACCAATGAACAAGGCTTTGTATTGGTAACATCATAAAGGTAGGAATAGCATAGGTGGTCTCTCTCTTTCCTCCTTGGGAGGGATATTTTCTTTCCCATATCATACTCTCTCTTCTTATCAAATGTAGGCGATCATGTGGATGATTGAATTGAGTTCTCAGGTGGTGAGTCACTCAATCTTGACGATAGCTCAAGCTATGACTAAACATGTGAAGTATGAAATGGGTTATTGATTCTCTAGATCAAATTATCCAACATAAATCTATGTTATCTATGTGTTGTTGAATTCATGCCCCAAACCATGCTTAAATATCATTCTTACCAAATTAATTTTATCTTGCTTCACATATGAACGATGATGCTCTTAAGTGGTGGCGTACTAGCAAAGTTGGGGTGAATTAAACTCGCCAAGTCGACTCTGAGATAATATCTATGACTAGTGTAACATTGTTGGAGGTTGGTTCTTTGAATGCAGCCACTTTGCCCAAAAATTTGCATCATCACGCAGACGACACAGATTCTGATCTGGATGGTCACACTGGTGCGTTGTCCGTGCTAGAAATTTTATGTTGTGTCATGAGGATTGCATTGATAGTGCAAATTATTTGTTTGAAAGTCACGCTAATCACTAACCTTCCTGAATTAATTTGATGTTTTCTAAGTGATGTTTGTTGACACTTGAGGATATGCATTTTTTATGCTTGAAACTGATGAATTTTCTGTTGATCACCTGTATTTCTTAGTGAACATGTTTTTTGGCGATAACAGATAACCCCTGATGTGTGAGGTTGGAGAACTCATATAATTGAAATACATCATTATTTATTTTATGGTGTGAACTATTGTTGGTTGAGGAGAGAGAGAGAGAGTGACTAAGGAGAGAAGAAGATTAGTCCTTTGGAGGCTAGGAGGGAGAACACATGTACAATTATACCTTAAGGCAGAAAAAATAATTTTATGCAAACAAGGCAGGCATGCCCCATACTCGTGTATGAAAATAGAAGTAAGTGTTACGATAACAAACATGAATCTGAAGATGATGTAGTAACTGATAACTTGATGAAGTAGATATTTGCCACACCCTTGGGGGAATCCTTAATGAAAAATGATGGTTCTGAAATGAGAATGGCCTTTGAAACCTAAAGTGAAAAACTATGAAGTGTGTCCATGAATTGGAAAAGGTTGGGAATGGCCAAACAAGTTCAAAGGTCTTCTGTTGATATGGAAAACTGCAACTGTCACAAAGTAAGACCCACCTTGACATGAAGATGTGTTGACATTGAATATTAGGGGGGTCAACAAAAGCAGGGAGAAATGATGACTCTATATGTCCCATATAAGATTCATCATTTATATGGGAATGAGAACCAAGATACTACACTAGTCCTGAAAACTGATGTTGAGGTCAACAAGAATAGAGTCGCAACCACAAGGAGTAAAGGGCTTCTTGAAATCTCTTGATGTGCAAGGTATCTAATACTGACATGGGTGTATGGTCATTATTTTTTATAGATAGATGAGATGAATGGGAAATGAGACTCAATACTTCCCTTGGTTGGGGAAAAAGTGATGTCTAGGAGTGGCAACAGTCAAATATACAATGAGAAAAAAAGTTGGCTAAAGTCAAGGGGACAAACAAGTATTGATTAGATATCATCAAATTGTAATTGAGAGTGAGAAGGTTGTATATATGGGTAATAACTCGGGGATCTTGACAAAGGGTATTGGGATACTCAAGGTTTCTCCAATAAAATAGTTTTGTGTAGGAAAAGTGGGTTTTTATGAATTCCCCAACCAAAGGCGACAACGACTACCACCAAGTGAAAAATTAGTGTCATCAGGTACGATGGACTATGTTTCTTTGCATGCTAGAAAATAAAGAGACACTTTATACAATCCAAAAAATAAATGAAATATATTGGGTTGAGTGTGCATGAACAGAAATGGGTGCCCCAGTGAAAAAATGGCTTGGTTGTGTGAAGGCACAAGTAATGTAGCAGAGGATGAAGGGTGGGGGGCCCATGGGTGGGTTTCTATGTGAGGTGAGTGAACGGAATATTAAATTGAAGATGGTCGACTGATATTGGAGGAGATGGGGGACAATGAAAATGATGAGGTGAATTCAACAAAATCAATCCAAGCCATACAAAAAGTGGGAGTCCATGAGTGAAATAGGCCAACAAGATGATGAGGGGAAAACATAAGGTGTATTCTCAAACATGTAAACTACGGTGGACTCCCTGAGTCTATGGGATAAGAACAACACGAGTTTCATAATGCCCGTGGGTGAGAAAATGTATGAGACAACTCATGTGGGTAAGGGAAGAAACCACCAACAAGATCAACACTTGAATGCATAGGAAGTTGGGTAAAGGTGTTGTATTAGCAGGTGGAAAAAACCTAGAGGAAAATGTCAGAGGGAGTTTCTATATGCTATTTGGAATCATATACCTAGAGGGGACATGGGATGGTCATATTGTATGTGATTCTAAGGTAGTTGATGAGTACCTGCATCCAAAAATCAAAATACCCGAAGTGAAAAATATATGATAATAAAGAATGGAGGACAAAAATTTGAAAATTGGTATGACAAGCAAGCGTACCTATGTTATGGGGATTTGTGATGAGGCCTAAGAAATATGTTCCAAATGAAAATAATACCATACCATGTTGTATACTAGATAATGAGGATTTTAGAGGTGAAAACAGTTTGAAAAATAGAGGTCCTAAGCTCCCGTATGGTGGATCAGAAGTTTGGATTTTGGGCATATAAATAGTAGTGGGACCCCAAAATGCCACACCATTTGTACTTGTTGTGACAAGCGTTGATGTGGCTCTGGTGAAATTGTGTGAGATCGAGCTCCACTACATGAATTAGGGAGACCCGATTACGGTTGCGAGAGAACCAGGTAAGGGGCCTAGACCTCTTGATGATTTTGTTTTTATTTTTATTTTTTTCTTAGGGCTGTACAAATGGTCGTATGACCCCCTTTTTGGTAAAAAATGGTCAAACCGCGTAGGATAACAGGACATACCTACTCAAATTGACATTGGTATAATATGATCTCCAGTGTTATGTAGTGTGGGAAATGGGATTTTATTTGTACGATGTTATGTGCGACTAGAAGATTGTTTCTCGCACCATTAAGCACTTTGTTAAATGAATAGGTGCGTTGATCGGCACGGTTGTCCGATGGATAGGTGCGCAGTTGGTCGCACAAATGTATCTGAAATAGTTGCATTGAGTAGCCTGATTGGTCAGAAAATAGTCACACTGATTAGTGCATCTGTTCATCTGTTAGACGCCCGATTAGAACAAAACTTGAGTCAGATATTTTTTGTTATGATTTTTCTTAAATGACAAGCTAACATGGATTTTTTGTTTGTGGTGTAGGTTGTGATTTACACTTGGGTGATCAGTATGTTGGTTCATTGGCAAGAGAGATATTTTGAGGCCCTCCACATTGAGGTGGGGGAAGATGCGGGGATCATATTTTAGATGACCAGTTTTGGTTTGCTGAAATTTTATGATTGTGGGTTGATGTGATCCCATGAGGATTTGATGAACTTATCGATTGACATGTGGCGGGATGATCACCAACAATTTGAGGTTCGTGGCTAGGAGGTACGATTTTCAGTTGAGATTGACATATATTCTTTGACTAGTCTCTCGATCAGGGGGGTTTCCCTTGACGTGCATCCATAGATGGCGGGGGGAGAGACTGTGCAACATATGGTTATTCACCATTTTATGGTTGCGGATGTTGTGGAAGGAGGTACAATCCAGAATAATCGAATTGATTATTTATTGACATGGATTATGGCTTCATAGTTGTTTAGGATTTATAGGTCCTTTCCCCCCCAATGCATCTTTGGAGCATACATGTGGATCATAGAGAATATACTTGATGGTCAGGATTTTGCATGGGCAGGCTTGATGAGAGAGTGCATGGTCACACAGCTAGGTCACTGCGGTGGTGGAAGAGGTGGGGATTTTTCTTTCGATTACCCACATTGGGGTTACCCCCTGCTAGGGGACGTGGCTGTTGAGGGTTGCCCCCTTGTCCCTAGTTTAGGTAATTGGATTTTTTTTCCCTTTCTTCTTGTTATTGTTCTAAAGTGTAGCAGGGTTAACCATATTTAGTTGTTCCAAAGCTTGAACCTGCTGGATAGGTGAAGGTTGAAAAAAGTTGATCCCAACCTGTGATTGACCCTGTGGTGGGATCACATTAGATGAGGGGGGGCCAAGGAAGGGATAGTATGGATTTATGTGTTGTGTAGGTCCATATGGGGTATATGACATGGAAGGTCCTTCATTACAATGTGGGTTATATGAATGGTTCTGTGCATACCCTAGAATTACCATACTTTGTTGGGGTATGGGATTCATAAATTGTGGGGGGGTGAGTCCTCTAGCTTGTGGAGGGGGAGGTGTTAAAAATGTGGGAGAATTTGGGTAGTGTGTACCCAAATTAGGAGGATAATATGGAATTCCTCCATAGGGATTGATCCCATATGGAGGGGTAGGGGTACCATAAGGGTTGATATGTGTCATGGAACCTATGAGGCCATCTACAGTGTGGGATTTTCCAGGTTTTTCTTGACCAAAGGGAAGAGGTCAAGAAGCATTTGGGAGCACTGTGTAGAGATATCCTAACTAGGAGTAAATAAATTTGAAGTGTTGGGCCTTGGTGATGGCTTCTTCTTTGGTTTGTGTCATTGTGGTGGCCACAACTTTGGAAATGAGTGGGACCAAATATTTGAGGAATCAATCAAGGCGTAACTATGGGGTAGTGGCAATTTTGCATAGGCCTCGATGTCGACGTCATTCATGGATATGATCTGCAATATGGGTAGAAGTGGTCTAATGAAAATATGAGAGGATTTCTAAGCCTGTGTCATGACGTGCGAGAATCTGAAAAAATGCTAATTTCTTTTTGGCTAAATATGTGATCAAATCCACATGAGACCCTAAGGTTTCACCCACATACTATTTCGCATATTGACTAGTTAAGGTTATTTGAAATAGATTTAGGTGGACATAATCATCAATGATGCTATTGGATGAGCACCAAAGGTGAAAATTCATGACATGGTTAGTGGTGTCCTCAACTTATTTTCCCTCAACCTTAGGCATGTCCGATGGAAGTTTGGTGGGCATGGCAGGCCAAGCAGGATTATGAAAAATTGGGTCATTGCTAAGTTTCATTAAATCTAAGAGATTCGACAAATATAAGTATGGAAATTGTTGTGGTCGTGCCATGGTGTGTGATGGTCTTGAGCCAACTCTTGAGGAGGAATAAGAACTACTGTATGGGGGAAATGTGAAACCGAGAAAGGAAGAACTGATCATTGTTGCTCTCACTAGTGAGTGAGGTGGTACGGGGGAGGTGATAAAACCAATAATACCTACCAACACTGGGGGGGAGACCTCTCAAGCATCTGGAACGCTGGAGATTTAGTGGATCCCCTATTATTCCAGAGTAGCAGCTGAGTGTGTGACTATAGTAAATATGAGAGAAATAAATAATAAGTGTTTTTTTGTAACAAGAAATATGGCCTACTTTAACCCAAATTCAACAACTACATATGTTTTTAAAAGTAAATGAAAAATCACACATGTATATAGCAACTGTAAAGTTAAATGTTTGGTTAGGTAGGTTGAGATAATCTCCATGTGGGGGAAATAATAAACAAAAATGCATGTGTCCTATCAATGTATCGTCCTTCCTCTCAAATGACACTGGGCCTTCCAAGAGAGATCGATGGTGGGGTATGAAGCCACAAACCGAGAACTAGTGAAGGTATGAAAAATCAGTTATAATGAGGGGAAAATCGGTCTTATCTGAAAGAGTTGGCGATATTTCCTAATAGCCACACAAAATATTATTTAGGTGCAGTTGTAGCCCATAATTACCACCTCTATAGATAACCCTAGTTTTTGACTAGTAAATTACCTCGTTCAAGTGCAACAAGGGACTCTCGACCTAAAAAAATAGTCACGGGCCAAGTAACCTCATAAGATTTGGGTGGCTCAAGAAGGTATGAGTGGAACAACTAGAACTCGGTACTCACCCCTTCATGGGTATCTCCATGCCTTATGGTGTAAGAACACTTGAATTGGAGGATTTTAAGTACCCTAAACAATCAACCACTAATTTTTCAAAGAATAAAAAAGTGATAACGAGAGATTGTTTGGATACCTACCCCCAAAATCCTAACTTAGACTAAAACATTCTTTTCTGCCCCTCCCGTGGAGGATTTTAGTCAGTTCTTAGGGTTGTGTTTTAGAAATATTGTTGAGATTGGGATCAATAACCAACCTAATTGCTTAAGGGTGTGAAACAAGGTCTAGAATCATGTAGGTCTCTTTTGATTCTCTAAGATCTCTTATGGGAACACAGAGAAGAGAATACAAAGACTCAAATGAACTTGTGAACACCTGTTGATGTGTGAAAGTTATTGTGTGAAACAAGTGTATATGAACAAAAAATAAGTGTTTGTAATTGCAACATGTGGACGTTGTGGGGTCCTTTACTATTTATTGCAAATACAAAATTTGTACAACCCTTGCAAAATTGGAAAATTGATCCCTAGGTTGTAAAAGATGTGGACATGCGGGGTCCTTACAAATCCTTTAAACATCCTAAGTGTTTTCTGGTGAAAATGAAACTATCCTATATTCAATGGTGATGTGGAAATTCAAGGTCCTTACAATAGTTTAGCTCCTATCTTATCAAGAAAACTATGAGGTGCCAATGAAACTATGAGGTAAAAATGAAACTATCCTAGATTGCATGGTGATATGGACATTCAGGGTTCTTACAATAGTTTAGCTCATATCTTATCAAGCAAACTATGAGGTGTCAATATGGTTATGGCCTCATTTAATGATTGATGTGTTTTTCAAAACGAGCAAGCATGGAAACCAAAAAACACATGTGCACATGTATGGGTGCTTACTTCATATTATTATTTATTTCCTATGTTTATTAAATGTAAGAGAGATGAAAAAATGACTTATACAACCCATTCTGGTTCACCAAGATCACTCGAGAGAATGATAGGTGAAGAGAATAATAGGATATGAGTAAGAGGTTTTCTTGGTCCCGAAAGAAAAAAAACAAAAACAAATTGTTGAAAATAACTCTAAATAAGAATTCAGATGCCTAACTAGCCATCCATGTGGTACGATAATCGAAATATTGGTTCATTTTATCCTCCCTAATTAATCTAGATGAGCTAACTAACCTAGAAAGAATGAAACTTGAAAGAAGAGGATTTTTATATTTACAAAGTACAAAAAATGAAAAGCTAAATCCCAACAAGGGAACAGGGATGAGGGACACCCTTAACCTAGGAGAAAAGTTGAACAACGTGGGTTTATGACCAATATGTGTGTTGAATTGCACTAACAATGCGAAATTGAACCAATTGACGATGCTAATGGTGTGAATTTTGAACAGAGTGATGGTGTTGATGGCGCACCTTAGAGAAACTGTCTTTTCGAAAGCCACGCGGTTTCTGCAAAATGATGTGTAAGGAAAATTTAATGGATTCTGGAGTGTTGAGGGTCTAATTTCCCAAATTGGACATCCAGAAAGGTCGGTTGGGGACTTGAAAAACTAGAGAAGTAAAAAGAAAGTTTTAGCTGCCTACGCAGGGAGAATTGAAGTGAATAACCCCAATGGAGTCGCCATATGTAATGGGCTAAATTGAACACATGAGTACCAATTTTCAGCCAAAAATGTTAGTGTAAAGCGTTAATGAGATCACAGTTTGATAAAAGGTTGTGCATACACATAAATAAATGTGAATGAATGCATGAACACATGCATAAATTGTAATCATAGCAAGGAATTAAAAACTCAAGAAATAAATACCAATGAACAAGGCTTTGTATTGGTAAAACTATAGAGGTAGGAATAACGCAGGTGGTCTCTCTCTTGCCTACTTGGGAGGGCTCTTTTATTTCCCAGCTCAGACTCTCTCTTGTTCTCACATGCAGGTGATAATGAGGATGATTGAATTGAGTTCTCAGGTGGAGAGTAACTCAATCCCGATGATAGCTCAATCTATGACTGAACATGTGAAGTCTAAAATGGGCAATTGATGCTCTAGATCAAATCTTCCAATCTAACTCTATGCTATCTGTGTGATGTTGAATGCATTCCCCGAACCGTTCTTAAATAAAATTCTTACTAGTTTAATTTTATCTCTCTTCACATATGAACAATGATGCTCTTAAGCGGTGGAATATTAGCAAATTTAGGGTGAATTAAACTTGCCAAGTCGACTCTGAGATCATATCTATAACTAGTGTGACATTGTTGCAGGTCAGTGCTTTTAATGCAATCGCTTTACCTGAAAATTTGTGTCATCGTGCAGACAGTGTAGTTTCTGATCTCGTTGTTTGCGCTAGCACGCTGTCCACACTAGAACTTTTATGTCGTGTTTCATGGATTGCATTGATGGTGCGATTTATCCGTTTGAAATTCACGCTAATCACTAACCTTCCTGAATTGCTTTGATGTTTTCTAAGTGAGATTTACTGACACTTGATGATATTCATTTTTGTTGTATGAAACTGATGGATTTTCTGGTGATCACCTATATTTCTTAGTGAGAACTTTTTTTTCGATAAAAATTGTCTAAAACCCCCCTCCTGTCTGCATACAAATTTCCTCTTTCTTGTTGTTTGCTTGAACCACACTTTTCCCAAAAGCTGACTTTACTTCAATTCAGTTCTTAATAACTCTGGGATGTGACCTCTCACACCCACCCTCTTATAGATTATTCAATGGTTGGGATCTTCCACACTCAATGGAAAATCAGAGGTTCACTCAAAGCATGAAAATTAGAAAAGGATTTGGGAATTAACTCATGGCTAAAAACCCCCTTTCTAGACCCCTCCCATTTGTGGATTACTCGGCCCCCAATCTTTGTCCATGTCCCCAAGCAATTGGCATCACATTTTATTTATTAAAAAATAGAAATACAATGCTTACATATCGAATTGCTTGGACACAACCACACATCATGTCTACATTATGCAAAAATTAAATTGTGGATTATAGTTGGGATGTTACATCTTGGCCCAAAGAAAAGCTTTTCCTAATTAACTAAAAGAACCTAAGGTCTTTAAATTTTCATTTTTTAATATAAATATAGAGTGAGGGATCCACAAGAAATACTTCTTCATTGTTGATAAATGTGAGACAAAAGTCTAAAACTTTAACCATCACCAAAATCAAAATTCATTCCACCCTATTATAAATTTTATTTAATTTTTTTTTTTTAATAATAAAGTGTAACAAATAAAAAAAGTCTATTGCATACCCCTTCCTAAACTGTAATTACATGGTAAAGAATATGATGAATAAACCCAAAAAATAGGGAGATATGTAACAACACCCCATTAATAGTCAAAATTTATTACTAGATGAAATCAAGGTATTCATTGCTAGCTACAAATACCAAGAACCACACCAAGAATAACTTGTAGAAAAGTACCACCGAGTATAGATTTTTCACTACTTTGAAATAAAAACATAAAAAATTGTGATGTTTCTAAACCATGAGGAAAAATAAACCTATGTCAACATGGTCCCAGAAAATTTGACATGGTCCCATAAACCTTTTGTTGGGATTAAATGTATTACCACGTCTTTTGCCTCAACTGGTCACTTCCTTGTATTGTTTATTTCTAATTTAAAAAACAAAACATTTGCACATTATTTATTTATTTATGTTTTGTAGAAGAATATTCCCACAGTAAAATGCTTTAGATTTGTCTAGATGTTCTACAAAATGGTTTTTTCTTCAGAATACGATGATATGAATTTACACGAATCACTATTTTTTGTTGTTCAAAATTCATTTTTGAATGCAGAAATGGATTCATCATGTTGAAAAACCCCTGGGGCACTCAGATTATACAGAGATAATGACTCAAATCTAACAATTTCTCGTTGTATTTTGAGAAAATGTCCCCGAAAAAAATCCTCATTTCGTAGAACATTCACCCTACGACAAATGCTTCTAAATATGTTAATATGGTTTGAGTGGGCCTAATGGTTAAGAACATGTTTTTCTTCCTAAGAGTTCATAGGTTCAAATCTATAGGGGGGTAGGGTATGTATACCTCTATAGACTTTAGAAGTCAAATCACTGCGTAGAGGGGTCCATTGTCCCACAAACAAGGGGTCTCATACACCAATTTGGTGTCTGGCTTGGTCATGACCTTGAAATTTGATTACTATTATTATTATTATTATGTTGGGAGCATAAAACCGAGGTTCGACATTGATTCAATAATGACGCTTGTAACTTTTAACTTTTAGTCTCATTTATCAGTGAAAATTAACAAATTTTTCAAAAATATTTGTTGGATATGCGTTGAGCACGATGGAAATTATTCCTTGCATAATTCATAATTCTAGATTTCAAGATTTTTCTGGTTGAGAAGGGTTGTTGGAGCAACTACCTGCTCCACTAATGGATTTTATCCACTTGCAATTTATTAATTATTATTTTAAAAATAATTGTCACACAATGACCACAATATTGAAATTTAAGATTAAGAAAATAATTGAGATGTCGTACTACATGAATTTATCATTCCATGAAAGTTTTTTTTTAAAGATTTAACAATATGTCAATCATGTCTATGTGGCATGTTAATCATGTACATGTGGCTTGATGGTAGGATAAGCATTTTAGAATATAAAAATATACCTTTCATGTTGGTACTATATTATTAGTGGTGGATTTTGTTGAGAACTACATCTTTCAATTGTAAAATGAGACTGAAAGTCAATATTATGATTTAGAGAAAATGAGCCTAATAGTCCATATTACATACAAACATGGGCTAAGTAGTATCAAAGACGAAAGAATTATATTGAAAGAGTATCACTTCTGCACAAGTGACGATATGCACTATAACTTTGCTTATGTACAACATTGCTTTCCACTATTCTACAATCATTTGGAGGAGAATAATATACACATCGATTGACATTGGATTTGTTCAAATGGTTGTGAGGGATTGTTCAAAAATGTCAGTGTATTTCAATGGTTGTGTTTTTATAAAAGAAATACAAGGTACCACATATTTGGAATTATTTTGAGAGTAGGCATGAGAAAAGGGAGCATGAAAGAACTGGTGCATGCATCAAAACCACATTAAGTAGGGAAGAATCAAAGTTTATGACAAATTCTTCTATTTGAGATGCAAAATATGTAGTTGAATGGTATTCTTTAGTAATGGTAGAGGTAAAAAAAAGGTGAGAAGAATTGACAATGAAAGGACATGTAAAGAGATATTTTTGGAGGTGGTCGATGTATATTAGTGACATACATATAAATGCAAAATATATATGGCACTAATAGATTTCATTCAATTTGAACCTTGAACAACACTATAGTTAAAATATGGACAAGTAAACTTGCTTTCTTCTGTGGCCCATCTAACAATAGTGAATGGAGTGACTATGAATCCACAGAGTAGGTTGGTATATGAGATCTTGTATAACTATCCATTGATCAATGTATAACTACTAAACTACCCTAATTGAAGGAGGGCCAATCAATTATTTCACCATATTATGATCATGGCTCAAATCTCGTACAACTAGTTTCAATGCAAATGAGCAATATTAGATAAATTTTGATATACTAGCATGGATGTAATTGACTTTGTCAATTTAGTGGACTCATGTGTTGACACTCCATTGTTTAAGAGAACATATAAATAATGGTTTCCTAGAAAGGAAATTAATGGAAATTTGACTATTGGTTGGCATGGTGCTAAGAGGGAAATTAGACACTCAATATATCATTAATTGACGATGAAGGAAATTAATTTCCAATTGGGTCGATAGTTTCTAAAGGAAAATATATAACATAGGATGATTGAACACAGAGGAAGGGTGGTTATGTATTTTAAGATTATAGATTAGGTGCATTTGCATACCACTTTATGAACTTAGTCGTTGGTACAAACCTCCAACTAGAAATAATGACAATGAAGAACTCATCAAAGGTACAATACTTCCTACCTCATTCTAAGTAGGAGAAGTGAATAGAGACTATTAGTACTATAAATTATCTAGATGGTCTACTTGAATAACCATAGGTAAGTACATAGGTGAGGTAAAATGACATGATCAATCTTGTGTTTTATTCAAGGCATGTGGGTTGTTTGTTATTTTTCCAATTCATTTACAAATTATTCTAATTGTTTTAACAAATGAGACTAACAWTATTTTCCTCCATGTGCTAGGTTATTCAAAACATCATAGACACATGAAGGCCCATCAATAAGAACAACAATGTTTTTCAACACCACTATGAAACAATTTCTCGTAAAGATGAAAATGTCATATTTCAATCTTAATTTTATTACTTGTTTTGCATTGCCTAACTCTTCAAGTGATGATGCTCCATGTATTACTCATCATTATTATAATTTATGAAGATACTCCATCCTAATATATGGTCCAGATTGTGTGCATGCTTATTTATCATGATGTTTTAAGTACTAGGTTCATAACAATAAATCTTTCGAAATTTAAATAGTTTTCAACCTTTATCTCCAACATGTAGCAATGAATTCTCTTTTAATAAGCACTATAATTATAATATGTAATTTAGAATCCATGTAGAATATAACCTTTATTTGTTTCCAATGTGCTACATTCATCCAACTTATCACCCTTTTCTATGGGAAAAACATTTATATCGAATCAACTAGAGATAATTTATTCTTGAACATGGATACCATTTTATTCCAAGTCGTTATCCTATCCACACCATGGTGATATTATTTCCCTCCCCCCCCAAAAAAAATTACCAAATAACAACATGATCTCTCAACATGGTTATTCAAAACATCATTTTGTTAAAGTCTTCTTATTTTTCATATTTAAAAAATCTCTCCATATAATTAATACAATTAATCAATGTTGTAACTTTTAGGATCCTATCATAATGAAAAACTTCAAACTAAGATTCCCTCTCTCTCTTCAAAAAATATAATCAGTTCGGATTAAAAATATCCTTCCAAGTTTATTTAATTTTCTTGTTATTGTTTTGATTCTAAACTACTAGATTTAGGTTCATAACTTAGAGAAATGATTTAATAATACCGAAGCCATAAAACTCTTGTAGGTTATATTAAAAATATGAGTTGATTTCATGAAGGTCCTTTATATTGTCATTCTTACTTATAAAAAGTTAGTGAAGCCTTTTTCTAATCTTTCACAAAATGAATTAGAGGGGATGCAACAAGAATGATATGAAGGCCCTTTATATTGTCATTCTTACTTATAAAAAGTTATTGAAGCCCTTTTCTAATCTTCCACAAAATGAATTAGAAGGGATGCAACACGAATAATATGATAAATTCGTCGTAAAAAGAATCTTTATGCAAACTTATAAAAAAAATAATCTTCTTTCACCCTTTACATCACACACTACTAGATATTTCAAAAAAATGCTTAGAAGAAAAACAAAATTCCTAAACATAGCTAAATCAGATCACAGAATAATTTAATGAAGCAAAAATGTTAGGGGTTTTTTGGCTTTATCTATAACATTGTGTTTTGGAAAATTGAAGAAATATAAAAGATGTTTAAGTAATTCATAATGTTTACCCAAAAAATTTGGTCTTTCAAAATTATTAAAAAGGAATTATCATCAAAACGGTCATTATGGTCATTGAATAGTTGTGGACTTCATTCTCAATGGAGGGGTATTCCTTAATAATTGTGGACTTCATTCTCAATGGAGGGGTATTCCTTTAGTTAGACTCATTTTATCTTATATATATATATAAGATATACTAAACCCAACTACTGAAACATTTATATCCCTGACCAAAAAAACCTATTGTAATTAACTAAAAGAATCCAATATTTTCAGATTTGTTTTTAATAAAAAAGAGATTTTATTCATTGGTGACGAATATGAGATGAAAATCTACTTTAACCATTACCAAAATGAAAATCCATTCCACCCTATCATAATATTTCTCTAAATTAATTTTGAAAAATAATGAATTACTACAAATAAAGCAAGCCCCCATGTTTGTACCTTGGTGGATGTGTGGCCATATGTGTTTTCCCTAGTCATAAGCATGGCTAGTCACGTCCTAACTAGAGTTGTCATGAAATTAGTGGACTGCCTTCATGTCCTCCTTTGTCAGACATTGCATGCCCTCCTAAACTACAAAATGACATTTCAAAGAATATTATAAATAAACCCCAAAAATAAAAATAAAAATGTAACAACACCCACACACTAAAACTAAAATATTAATAGCTAATATTTATTATTATATTATCCTAAACTAGAAATCAAGGTATTCACTTATAACTACACCAAGAAAAACTTGTATAAGTGTATCACGAAATATTTATAACTTTTCACTACTTTAAAAATAAATAAATAAAGTGATGTTTTTAAACCATGAGGGAAAAAAATCTATGTCAACATGATATCATAGTTTTTTTAAGGGTTTAAATGTAAAAAATCATCACAAAATATTGTAATATTTTAAAATTGTCAGGAAAAATAAATATATGTTAATACAATATTAGAAATTACTTTTTAGAGATTAAGTGTATTGGTACATCTTTTGTTTTAGTTGGTTATTTCTTTATAAATTTTAATAGTTATATAGTTGAGTTGTGGAAATCTGTTGTTTTATAAACAAAGAGCATACCAATTTGATATCTAACTTGACACCTTAAAAATAAATTATTATTATTATTTATCATTTATTTCTATTAAAAATAGAGCATTATCATTTGCATGTATTATTTATTTATTTTTGTTCATAGAAAAAAATTCTCAGCACATAAAATGTTTTTAAACATGTCAATGCATTATGTTGGGAGCATAAAACCAAGGGTCGGTGTTGATTAAGCATTGGCGTTTGTAAGTTTTAACTTTTAGTCTTTGTATTTTTAATTATAATACCTCCTCCTCAGAACGAAATTTCTTTGAAAATAATCCACTAGACTAGTTCGGTCGGAACACAATTTCTTCGCAGAATCCTTTACATCGATGGGTCTGTTCTTAAAATTAATATATTTAAGATTCCACTTGTCATCGGTCCGATCTGAAATTTAATATTAATCCATCCCGTTCCAACGTGCAATTTTATGTTACTTTTTAGACAAGTCTGATAACCAATGGAATCATTACTATTAAATTCAGAGGAGACCAATCAAATGAATTCTCCTTTCTAAGAAAAACATTAATATTAATTTTGAGACCAGACTGACCAATCTAGTGGATTCTTCTCCTTCAAAGAAACTTCGCAAGAAAGTGAACAAATGATTCCACTAGTCCAGACCAATCTAATGGATTCTTCTTCTTTCGAGAAAGTTCGCAGAGAAGCGGGTAAATTACTCCACTGGTATGGGAAATAAAATTAATGTTTCCACTAGTGTGGAATCATTAATATTAAATGTAATCTAATGGATTGTTCGAAGTGTTAGTGTTAAGAATCTGAATAGATCTACAAATATAATCACCACAAATATTGAATGCACAATAGATCCACAAGCAAGATAGAAGAAACCACACTATATTATTACCAAACCCTTGAGGTAGGGCAACACCATACAATGGATCCTATTATGGAAGGGATCCTCTCATGTTCACTGCCTCTTCGAGGGGGCATCCTCCTAATGAGCTTTAGCTCCAAATACAATAATTCTCTTCATATCTCATTACATTGCTTGAACCTCTTTATATAGTGCTACCATCACCTAAGAACATTCCAGAGGATGAATCTTCTAGAAGTAGAACATTCTAAGAAGTCCTCTTACATTTATTATATCTAATTACCCATTTATTATATCTAACTACCATAGTGGGCCTTATTTAATAATATAGTGAAATTAGTCCACCTTACATTGAATGACCTTCACTATTATCACTATGAGCCCTTTGCCCCCCCACTACCTCTCTAGCTACCTTACATTTCATCCCCCTTATGAAAGCGTTGTCCTTAATGCTTGATGTATGATCATATACCAGGGTCCCATGGATAATTGTGGACCATAATGCTGAAGAAGACTGGAGAACCAAGGTCCCATGTAGAAAGGAAAACCACCATGCTGAAGTAGTCCAACCACCATTGTAAGCCCGGGTTCCATGTCCAAGTGCTCATGTGAACTCCCCGTGGAAGATTTTGGAACCCAATAACCAACTCAAAAGGATGCTCCAAAGACTGACACCTATCATGTGGATCTAAATAAGAATATCCATCCACATAGTGGAAAAGGGTCGTAGCAGAATCTGGAAGGAATAATACCACTATAGAATATGCAGGATGGACATTGGTAATAATCATTGGCTCTTGATTTGTCACGTTGAAGTTGTCTACAGAAGGTGGATTATAGTCATCAAATAAAATATGAAAGTGGTTGTCATCCCATAAATAACAACTATCCATATACCAATCATCAAAATCGGCCTCAAAATCATACCAAGCATATATTTCTTGATTATATTTATCCCTGATGTCCGCCATAAGATATATCTGTTGCATGTTATCTAATGAATCTCAAATACTACATAAACTATCATTGAGGCCATTTGCAAGGTCATGCAATCTAGCATCCAATGTGTCATACAATTTGGATTTGAATGCTTCAAGAATTCCCTTGAGGGTTTGAGAGAAAATAGTCATCTGAGCACCCTATGAACTCTTTGGTCCCACATGCGTCATGAAAAAACCCAAAAAATAGAACAATAAGTTACTGCAGAAAATCGCGGCGTTTTCCGGAAAAACCCTGAAAAACTGCCGAATTTAAAATGTTCATAACTTCACTTTCTGGACTCCGTTTCGGCTGATTTGTTTTTTGAAATTGGGTGAAATTGTGAGAGAAACTCAGATATGTAATTTATCTGGGCAAATTTGGCCTCCATATGCTACAAAAAAAAAAACAAAAAATTGCGCCGCCGTCCGCAGAAAAAACTCTGAAAATTTGCAAATTTTAAAACTTCAATATCTTGACTTCTCAGACTCCGTTTCAGACGATTTTTTTTTCAACTTGGGTGTTTTTTCTGAGAGGAATTCAGATCCACAACCTGTTTTTGCAAAATTTTCACAAAAATATACTGAAAATTTCTGGAATGTCGCGGCCCTCTTTTTCTTCTCCGAAAACAAATCTGCAAAAATAAAAAATATTTGCCCACAATGTTTGCCAAAGAAAGTGCTCTGATTCCACTTGTTAAGAAACTGAATAGATCTACAAATATAATCACCACAAATATTTAATGCACAATAGATCCACAAGCAAGATATAAGAAACCACACTATATTATTACCAAACCCTTGAGGTAGGGAAACACCATACAATGGATCCTATTATGGAAGGGATCCTCTCCTGTTCACTTGCCTCTTCGAGGGGGCATCCTCCTAATGACATTTATCTCCAAATACAATAATTCTCTTCATATCTCATTACATTTCTTGAACCTCTTTATATAGTGCTACCATCACCTAAGAACATTCTAGAGGAGGAATCTTCTAAAGTAGAACATTCTAAGAAGTCCTCTTACATTTATTATATATAATTACCCATTTATTATATATAACTACCATAGTGGACCTTACTTAATAATATAGTGGACCTAGTCCACCTTACATTGAATGACCTCCACTATTATCACTATGGGCCCTCTGGGCCCCCCCACTACCTCTCTAGCTACCTTACAGTTAGCCTATGGCTTACCTTACCAATCACTAAGTCTAATTGTCACCTATATTTGTATTATTCATTTAGGATATTAGTAATATATCCTCAAATGATGACTAATGAGTTAGTTAAGATTGCCTAACCTAGTCATCATGCATGATTTTAGAATCTAAAGAAAATCTCTCTATGAGGTGGCATCACCCATTATACTATAAATATGTAACATTGGTGTGAATATAGTAGGAGTTGGCTATGGATCATTTTCCGTCATATTGTTGTTGTTGTCTATAGTTTATCATTAGTATCAGAGATCTTATGATCATAAAGGCCTGATAGCTTCTCCATGGTAGTTTTCCATGAGTGATTCAAAATATGAGTTGATGAAAGTTGAGTTGATGGATGACGACTACTCGTGGCATGTCAAAGTAATTCTACCTTCTCGGGCACGATCTGATCTGCCTCCTCAACATTAAGAGATCAATGATAGCTTGGTAGTTTTGAATCCATTGTAGTGTTCCATAGGAGGATTGATGAAGATAGTCGCCTTGAATTCTCATAGAATCTTCATGTGATCTGGTGCCTCTCAACGCAATCTGATCGCTCTCCTCAGATCCACAATCACATAGATCAGACAGATTTGTGGCTCAATACTCATCGACATTGTGGTCTTTTCTGTCAGAGCCACGGTATGGGTCTGGTTATTCCATGGTAGTGTTCCATGGAAGGCTATCAATGATGAAGAATTCCAATGAAGAAGAGATGCAGCGTTGGAATTGCATGCAATACAAGGAGAAGACATTATTGAAAGGGAAATTCATTGATTTTGGAGTGCATGTAGGTAAAATTTAGATTTCTCGTTCAATATTTATCCATTTTTCACGATTTCAATTACGTTGGAAACTAGATTCCAAGGCACATCAAAGGATATATTTTTTTTCTTAAGATTCATATTTTTTAAAGATATTCATCCCACAAGAAACAAACTTTCTCCAAATGCGGAATATGCAGCCATTAAAATACAAATTTCAGCCTCCATACAAAGTCAAATTAAGCATATAGCATAGTGTTGGAAAGGTGTTTTAGAGATCTATCAAATCCCTCTCAGTATTGATTGAAAAAATCAATGTTTAAAGAAAACTAAACTTACTTATAAAATTCGCCTCAAAATGGAAAACAGACGCTGCAAATGAAAAATGATCTTTTCTCTGAACATAAGTTTTTGTTTTCTATGATAGAGGTTGCAAATAGAACACCTAGGTTATTACCCAAATGGGTATCTTCAATTTTTTCAATTGATTTTTTGTTGATGAGATTTTATCCACAAAATTTCTTACGGTTTGCCCAAGTTACAGCGTCCAACGATCTGATCTTGAGTTCAATCCACAACTGTGTTCCCTTACATGTCTAGGCATTCTTGGGCAAACGAATTGAGATTTTACTCAGCGGTGGATAGAAATAGAGACAAATTGCTCAATTCGATTCTAATTTCACCTAGTTGGAAATGATCCACACAACTAAAAAGAATACGATCAACTCACTGAATATTTGTCCATAGAAATCAAATTTGATTGTCCAGTGATATGTGAATTCTCAAGCCAAGGAGTCAATTCCCATCATGCACCCGTCCAACCAAAATTTGTAAGAATATCCTCAGTTTATAAGAAAATTTGTGCGCAAAGCAATGATAAGTGAATTGAGGCATATGTGGTTGGGCTGTACATTGAAAAAATAGTTATTCTACCTCAACAAAATAATTATCTCAACTGTTGAATATGTTGAAATGAGGTTTTGAACACCCAATAATATTATTCATTGAATGAATTCCTATTGATGAAACGACCAATTGAAGCCTTGATAAGTGTGAAAGAGAACTTTGGCCATTTGAACGGAGAAACTTTCATGGACTAGTTTGAAATTAGTTTTCTATATTTGATATAATCCAATTTAGGGAGGATTGTTTCTTTATAAAAAACATTTTCAATTATAATATTAGTGTGTACCAAAGGAATCTTGTAGTGAGGGCACCATGATTGTTTTTTAATGTTTTGTAAACGTGAAAGGAGAAGTGGTAAATATATTTTGGGCAAAATTTTGTAAAAAAGAGAAAAAGTTCAGTTTTTGGTTTGATTTCAAAAGGAGGACATTTATTCATGTAAAAGGAATTGTAATCATGAAAATAAAATAAAAGGATATTATTTTTTGTGGTGATTGTGTCCTAGATCCACCTGAAATTGAATAAGGGGATCTTAGGTACACCCTGAGTGTGTTTTTGATAGTGCGTGTGTTTTTTTTGGATTGTTGATGATGTTGATGTTTATTGTCTAGTTTTGACATAAACACAATTTTAATTCATCATTTA